>RPOG01004371.1:16798-45770 GCA_008086565.1 Thalassoma bifasciatum | reverse complement strand
AAGTCTAATGTTACGGTTGCACCACCCTGACATTTGACAAGGTGAAAATTACGGGACAAAAGTTTTTTACATTTCTCAACAGCTTTAAAATTCTTTTTATTTGCAAAGAATGTTTTATTTAAAAAGGTTCAAGCATAAAATAATGCCACTGTATTTTTAATTTCCATTTACAATAACTGACATTCAGTTTTTAGAGTTTAATTACTGTGGATACTTGTCAGGACGGTTGCACCACCTGACATTTTGGGGGTTTGAGGAACCAAAACACAAAAAAACATGTTATATTTTAATAGTTTAAAGATGTGTTCAAATAACACAGGTTTCATAGAATAAAGAAATACATGTGATGAAATACTCAATTCATGATGGAAGGAAATATTGCACTCNCCTGTTTTATTCTCTTCACTTTAAAATAAAAGTCTAATGTTACGGTTGCACCACCCTGACATTTGACAAGGTGAAAATTACGGGACAAAAGTTTTTTACATTTCTCAACAGCTTTAAAATTCTTTTTATTTGCAAAGAATGTTTTATTTAAAAAGGTTCAAGCATAAAATAATGCCACTGTATTTTTAATTTCCATTTACAATAACTGACATTCAGTTTTTAGAGTTTAATTACTGTGGATACTTGTCAGGACGGTTGCACCACCTGACATTTTGGGGGTTTGAGGAACCAAAACACAAAAAAACATGTTATATTTTAATAGTTTAAAGATGTGTTCAAATAACACAGGTTTATAGAATAAAGAAATACATGTGATGAAATACTCAATTCATGATGGAAGGAAATATTGCACTCAGACACAAAAAAGGGGACGTCACGTCATTGACCCATGTGTCACAAGTGATGTTGGCAACATTCATTAACAGAGCGGAGAGACCAGAGAAGTTTATCAACATCACCTTGATTATTTCTAATGATGTAAAGCTTTTACATTTTGTTACACTGAATGAAAACATAATTAAATTATATCATTTAAAGCCCTGGTTTCCCTGAATCTTTAGAGGTGCAAGACTTCACTTTGTAGAGAAAAATGAGACTCCAGTAAGTAAAATGTGACAGAAGCTGCTTGGTATCCCTTGGATTAACCTGTAACACTTAAATGTCCAAATGCATAATAGTTAAATAAAAAAGGCACTCAATGCTTAGCACCCATCAGTGATACTTACCTAAAAACTGTAGCACGCTATTGAAACTGTTGAAAAACCAATCCAAAAAGTATGACATATCCGGAGCTGTTGGGTCCTGGAAAAAAACAAACATCACACATTTAAGAATATTAGAATGCAAAGCAAGTTTAAGAAAAGAGCTGTGTGAAAACTTCCATAATCATCCAAAATTAAGCAACACCAAAGTAATGTCCGAACAGAAATCCTGTGAGGAATGTGCATTTCTTAGGGGCTTTAACAGCTGCACACAGAAAGTGAAACCTAAAGTGAAAGTATAATCCCGATAACTGCTGAAATAACTGTAAAAATGGTTTACATTTTCATTCACGTGATTAAAGTCGCAGGTTAAAGGCTGAAGCTTAAAGCAGAAAATCCTGAATCAAAGTTTTCTTGGGAAACTTTTATGGTGGATGTAAAGTCTGTCCGCTCCAGTATAATGTAAAGAATAAATAAGGGGGTCGTTAAATAGGAAGGTTGATGGTGTCATTGGACTGAACTATTTCTTATTGCTACACCTGTGTATTCTGTGTTCCTGTGATTTCTTTATTTCACAAAAGAAGGATGAAAAGTGTAGAAGACACCCAGCATGACTCACAACAAACACTATCAAAGTAACAGCACTGAGCTTTGAGAATCCACAGTCTGCTTTAATCTGTCCTGCTCAATCTTCAGATGATAAGAATGATGACTTGCACTCTTCGGCCAATGATAAGCTTGTTCCAGTCGGAGTCTTTGGAAATCAGGACTGGAGATTCAGAGATCTGATCACATACCAGGTGACAGCGCCTCGGTGAAGGGGGCAGGTTTTAACCCTTGGGACTAAACTGGGCGGACGGCATTTCAATCAAAACAATATCAATCTGGGAAAAGAGCTGCTGTTACCGTGTGACACCAAACAGCTCTGTGACAGAACACATGCCACAGCTTGTTGGTTGCTTTGAGCTTTGTTCACTCGTTATTCTACATCACACAAGCTGCTTTCCCCCCTCGATTATTCAGAGACATGTGATCAGCAGTTTCTGATCACTAACACACTAACTTCCTCTAACTCAGGGGTGTCCAAACTTTTTCCCAAAAGGGCCGTATTGGAAACTGTGAAAATGACCGAGGGCCAACAGCTCTTATAGACATGTTTGATAACAGTGAAAGTTACAAATGAGCGTTACAAATGGAAAACTATTTCTTTTTCATGGTTTCCGAAAAAAACCAACAAACAAAAAACCAAACCTGGGAAAAACATGTACCAATTTTATGGCAGTATCAGGATCTGGACTTCATCACGTTTGTTTATATGACAATTATAAAAACATTTTAAACCCTAAGTATCTCTGATCCTGCATTCTTAACCATTTTATGCTTCAACTTTTGTCCTTTTTTTGACCGTTTCATATCTTTAATTCAGTTTCTTGGTCCTCTCATGTGTTTTTTTTCTATTCTAAACAACTCATGAAACATTTTGCATCAGGCCAAATGTAATTAAATGTCAGCTATAAGAGTTGTTGAGTTTTTGCAGATTGTACAGAGTTTAGCTTTATAAAGTTGCCTATGCACAGTCCAAATCTTTGGGAAACGTTACCAGATATATTAAGATTTATTTCAAGCACTTGACAGAAACTGTAAATGTAAACAATTAGAACATGATTAATTTAAGTGACAAAACTAACACATGGTAAGATGAGAGCTGGGAGCCGCATGAAAATAGACAGCAGGCCACAATTGGCCCCCGGGCCGTAGTTTGGACATCCCTGCTCTAACTGCTACCAAAGGTGAAGCTTAAAGTTAAGATGATGTTACTCAAATCAAACCCCCTGTTCTGTTTTCCACATTGTCATTTTTAAGACTTCTCCCTGCGAGCGTCAGAGAGGAAGGTAAGCATGCGCTGACCTCTAGTCTCTGTTACGTAACATGCAAACAACGCTGAGGCTAAAGTATACGGCGAGTATAAAGTTCAAGATCACGCAAATACAGCTGAACTACACGTCAGCTGTTGCTACACTCCAGTCACATATGCTCACGTTATTAATTGACGCTCCCACGTGTGGTGTGGTGTGATGCGTCTGTGAGTGTAAAACAGTTTGAGAATGACTGACAGCAATTATTATGCCTGTGTAGAAAAAAATGTTCCTTATTGTGTTAAGATATTTGAAGGCAGAAAGGAAAACTTCGTCTAGAAATGCCCTAAAAATCTGAATAAGAAACCTGTCATGAGTTCAAGCACCTTTTTTAAGTTTATGCTTTCTTTAAAATGACTGTAATTGAAAGACTACGCTGTAAAATGTGATTTTGCACATTGGTCGAGATAATAACTAACACTTAAAAGCTGGCATCTTCTAAACTACTGAACATATTTCCACTTGAAAATCTTTGAACAAATAAATCAGTGATACATTCTGGCTGTTTAGTAAAGCTCTAACCTTCAAGTGATACCCAGAATGTCTTTGTGTATTGTAACCTGATAGTTACACCATATCTGAGTTTCACGGTTAAGACGGGCGAGCTAAAATCCTCGGGTTACAAAACTGAAGGATTTCATTGAGATGAATTAGATTTATTTTGAACAGCTACCCCTAAGAATTTAAGTTTACTAAAAAATATGATATAAATGTACGAAAACAAGGTTTAATTTAATTAAAGAGATTACTACAAACCAAGGTGGGGCGCCTAATTGCAAATTCGACACTTTATTCTAATATTCTGATCTCAGACGGTGCAATATTTCTTAAAATTTTAATGTTTTATTCTCTACAACAATGTTACTCAACCAAGGAGCCAAAGTGTTGAAAACTACCTTTGCAATAGCAACAATCTTACTGGTGAAAAGTGTCAAAAACAGAAATAAGTAGCCATAAAAAAAATGACAAAAAAAACACCAAAATAAGTGAAAATTGGGAGAAGACTTGGAGAATGCTCAGAAAGTCGCAAAAACTTGCAAGAGTCCAGATATTTCTGTTTAAAATATCTCTTTTTATCGATCTTATGTAATATTCTAATTTTCTGAGCAACAGTTGTCAACATTTCAAGAAATAAAGGTTTGTTATTTCACTTTCTGAACAAAGTGATCACTTCTTTCCCCTCTCGTGCTTGTGTTTCTCTTGTTCAAAATGAGAATGTTAAATTAAAAAAAACATCATCCCCTTCAATGCAGCAATTGATATCGGCAATAAAACGGATGGGGAACCTAAAAATAACAGCACGATTAATCACAAATAGCTCAGCCCTAATTCAAACAACTACCTGAAGAAGTTAAGTTAACTAACAAGTCTGACTCAACCAAAGTAAGACAAAGGTTGATGTAAGATAGAGATGCACCAATCCCACTTTTTATTAAACTAAGTACGAGTTCTTACATTTGATACCTCACTGATACTGAGCACTGATCTGATAACTTCACAACATCACTGCAAATCTAAATTAGAACATTATAACTTCTAGTGTAACTTTGGAAATATCTTTTATTTCTTCACAGCCATCGTGTTTAAAGATAATAAGAAAACAAAGTGAAAATCCCCTAAAAAATGAGACATTAACTACATAATGGGGAGGCTAGAACTGTTATCTCATGATAAACAAGTCAACAATTTGACAAATAAATAAATAGTTTCCTCAATAACAAATATCACTGTTCCAGAAAGGTTTTCAACAACTTTAACCCTCTGGTGCATGAATTATGAAAGTCATTTAATTTTCAATATTTGTAACTGAGTATTCAACATAAAAGAGTGTGAACTTAATGTGAATATGACTTTTTTTTTACTTGTTTTCTTTTTTTTTGGTAATTTCATGAATAATGATTATTTTAATGCTTTGCAAAACATTTTAACTCTCTTTCATTCACTTTAACACTGAGTAATTTGCAGTTTACATGCTTTTTCACCCTCAAATGTTTCTCTATAACTTTTTTCAAATTAATATATGTTTGAAAAAAATTGAGAAGGCCATAAGAAGAATAAAAAATATCCTGACACAGGATAATATGAATTTCCACCACAATAAATCAAATTGTTCATAGTGATTATCCCTCTGATGCATGAATTATGAAAATCAGTGTTAGGATTTTTGCCTTGAGTGTTTTTATTTCTCTTACGGTTAAGGCATGAAAAAAAGTTTTCCATTTAATTTTCAATATTTGTAACTGAGCATCCAACATAAAAGAGTGTGAACTTAGTGTAAATATGACTTTTTTTTGTTTGACTTCTTTTCTTTCCTATTTTGGCAGTTTCATGAATAGTCTTTTTATAATGTTTTGGGAAACATTTGAACTCTCTTTCATCCATTTTAACACTGGATGATTTATAGTTCATAAGCTTTTTCACCCTCAAATGTTTGTCTATAACTATTTAAAAAATTGACATATGTTTGGAAAAAAATAAAAATATCCTGACACAGGTCGATATGAATTTCCACCACATGAACCAATGAATTTAGGAGTCAGTAACTTTTAAATAGTTATCTGTAGTGACCACTACGCACCACAAGGTTAAATAAATCAAATTGTTCATTGTGATTAACCCTCTGATGCATGAATTATGAATTAAAAAACAGTGTGAACTTAGAGTAAATATGACTTATTTTTTTGTTGGACTTCATTTCTTTTCTTTCCTATTTTGGTAATTTCATGAATAATCACTTTTTAAATGCTTTGCGAAACATTTTAACTCTCTTTCGTCCATTTTAACACTGAGTAATTTGCAGTTTACATGCTTTTTCACCCTCAAATGTTTGTCTATAACTTTTTTTTTTAAATGGCAGGGGAAATTATTACAAGTCGAGTTGTCTTACAAATGAATTTTTTTTTTTTTTTCTCCTTAGAATGACTCTGATCAATTTACAGTGTCACTTGTCCTGTTCCTATAAATCATCCATTTTGACCATTTGTCCTCCAGTTGGGTCTTTTGCAGTCTCAATATATGTGTTAGTCTCTGTTATGTGTTATGTGTTCAGGTGTAAAGTTACATAAGTACAATATAGTAGCATTCAAAGGTATATTATATCCCATTATTTTATTAATTTCTGTACTAATTTAGTAGTTTCTTATTTTTGAACACTTCCAAAATAAATGACTAACATTTAATGATCCACAATTTCTCCAACATAAGAGCTGATGGTTCAGGTATTTACTTTTCATTTTGGGTGTGTCTATAACTTTTTAAACTTAATATATGTTTGGAAAAAAATTGAAAAGGCCATAAGAAGAATAAAAAATGTGAATTTCCACCACATGAACCATTGAATTTAGGAGTCAATAACTTTTAAATAGGTATTTGTAGTGACCGCTATGCACCACAGGGTTAATTCCCTTTTTATTCTAACAAATGTTGTGTTTGAAATGATGAGAAATCTTTAATTTAAAGTGGAAAACAAACACGTCTCGTATTCACAGCCGCTGTCAACGTAGCAGTGAGTTAGCCACCTTTACCTTCACGGCTAATGGATACGTGGATGTTTGGTGTTTGATAGTATCAGCTACGATAATAAACACCTAAACAACCCTTATAATGGAAACACACTTGTTGAAGCATCATTAAACACAGCATTGTCAACCAAAATTGTCGGTATGGAGCTTTTGACTGGGCTGGTTTTGTAGGAAGCAACGAGCTACGTGTCATCTCTGACGGGCGACGTTGCATCAAGAGGCTAACGGCTAAGTCTCAACCGTTAGTCTCAAATACTCCTTCATCGGAATGAAAGTTGGAGATTGAGACAGAAATGTGAATCTGTTTTAGAACCTAGATTTAAAATCAGACGTAAAAGCTGCTTCAAATAACCCCCAAATCGAGTCTCTTTCATAACTTGGTGTTAGCAGTGTTGCTAACGTAGCGTCGCTAGGAGCCGGGAGAATCAGCTAAAGCGAGAACGCGACTCTTTTCTCAGCATTAACGGTTAAATTTAACCAAACACTTACCTGTTTTTTCAGGTATAGACTGTTTCACCGATTGTGTTGTCTCTACTGGTCATGTAATTTGGTCCCCCGGGTTGGAAAAAAAAGAGAGCCTGCGAAAAGCCAGGTCCTTCCTCTCCTTTTTTCGTGTTTTGTTACTGAGCCACGACACTGCAATGGCTGTTCAAGCAACAACTCCCCAAAAACTCTGCCCTCCTCCTGCCGCTTCCTGTGTAGGTTCTCACTCATCTGTCCGGAGGGTGAACACACTCAAACCTCTCTCTACTCTCAGTTTTATTCCACAGTTTACAGCAGGGGTGTCCAAACTTTTTTCCATAAGGGCCGTATTGCATACTGTGAGAATGACTAAAGGCTGACGGCTCTTATGGACACATTTATCAACAGTGAAAGTAACAAATGAGTGCTCTTGGTATGAAAACTATTTCGTTTTGGTAGTTTCTGTAAAAAACAAACAACCAAACAGAAAACTGTCTCCAAGTTTGGTCAAACATGTTAGTGATATTATCATCATTGAAGTAAAACTTCATTGCGAAAACAATTTAATTAAAGAGATTACTACAAACCAAGGTGGGGCGCCTAATTGCAAATTCGACACTTTATTCTAATATTCTGATCTCAGACAGTGCAATATTTCTTAAAATTTTCCTGCAGTAAATGTTTTATTCTCTACAACAATGTTACTCAACCAAGGAGCCAAAGTGTTGAAAACTACCTTTGCAATAGCAACAATCTTACTGGTGAAAAGTGTCAAAAACAGAAATAAGTAGCCGTAAAAAAATGACAAAAAAAAACACCAAAAAAAGTGAAAATTGGGAGAAAAACTTTTCGCAAAACTTTTAAGAGTCCAGATATTTCTGTGTAAAATATCTCTTTTTATCGATCTTATGTAATATTCTAATTTTCTGAGCAACAGTTGTCAACATTTCAAGAAATAAATCTTTGATATAATTCACTTTCTCAACAAAGTAATCAAATATATTACTAAACGACTTCTTTCCCCTCTCGTGTTTGTGTTTCTCTTGTTCAAAATGAGAATGTTAAATAAAAAAAAACATCATCCCCTTCAATGCAGCAATTGATATCGGCAATAAAACGGATGGGGAACCTAAAAATAACAGCACGATTAATCACTAACAGCTCAGCCCTAATTCAAACAACTACCTGAAGAAGTTAAGTTAACTAACAAGTCTGACTCAACCAAAGTAAGACAAAGGTTGATGTAAGATAGAGATGCACCAATCCCACTTTTTATTAAGCCAAGTACAAGTTCTTACATTTGAGTCCTCACTGATACTGAGCACTGATCTGAATACTTCATAACATCACTGCAAATCTAAATTAGAACATTATAACTTCTAGTGTAACTTTGGAAATATAAACAGTTTTATTCCACAGTTTACAGCAGGGGTGTCCAAACTTTTTTCCATAAGGGCCGTATTGCATACTGTGAGAATGAGATTTCCGACTGCCGAGAATACCTGTGTAAATAGTTGTCACTTTCATTGTTTACTCACGAGAACCATACTTTTGATAAAGCAAAACCATCAAAGACATTTTTTGTTTGTTGGTTTGTCTTTTGACAGAGGTTCAAACCAGTTTGTACAATCACTATAATAGTAGTAACTTCATTTTGAATTGGACCCTTTTTATACAATTTTTTTTATGGCAGGATCAGGATCTGGAATTTACCACATTTGTTTATGAGACAGTGATAAGAACATTTCCAACCCCAAATATTTCTGATCCTGCATTCTGAACCATTTTATCCATCAACTTTTGTCTTGTCTTCACCATTTCATTTCTTCCACCATTGATGGAATAACAAATTCAGTCTTTTGTCTTCTCATATATATATTTTTTTTTTTTTTCTGAAGTCGCCTATGCACAGTCCAAATTTTTGTGAGATTTTAACGGATATATTTAGGGTTTTTTCAAGCATCTGAAGAAAACTATAAATGTACAGAACAAGACCATGCTTCATTTAAGTTACAAAATTGATGCATATCAAAATGACAGCTGGGGGCCGCATGAAAATAGACGGCGGGCCACAATTGGCCCCCGGGCCTTAGTTTGGACACCCCTGGTTTACAGTAACGATAAAACGTGTGAAAAGGAAGCATGCAGTCTTCTTAAAGGCATCAAAATGATCTGACAACATGTGATGAGAATTTGCCTTTATTTTTAATCACTATGAACAATTTGATTTATTTAACCCTGTGGTGCATAGTGGTCACTACAGATAACTATTAAAAAGTTATTGACTCCTAAATTCAAGGGTTCATGTGGTGGAAATTCATAATAACCTGTGCATTTAAACATATAAACATATATTAATTTGAAAAAAGTTATAGACAATTATTTGAGGTTGAAAAAGCATGTAACCTGCAAATTACTCAGTGTTAAAATGGACGAAAAAGAGTTAAAATGTTTCCCAAATTAATAAAAAGATTATTCCTGCAATTACCAAAATAAGAAAAGGAAAGAAAAGATGTCCAACAAAAAAATAAGTCATATTTACTATAAGTTCACACTGTTTTATAATTCATGATTCATATGATTCATAATTCATGCATCAGAGGGATAATCACTATGAACAATTTGATTTATTTAACCCTGTGGTGCATAGTGGTCACTACAGATAACTATTTAAAAGTTACTGACTCCTAAATTCAATGGTTCATGTGGTGCAAATTTATATCAACCTGTGTCAAGATATTTTTATTCTTCTTAGGGCCTGAAAAAATGTTTTCATTTTTTTTCCAAACATATGGTTCAATGAGGTGACGTCCCCTTTTTTGTGTCTGAGTGCAATATTTCCTTCCATCATGAATTGAGTATTTCATCACATGTATTTCTTTATTCTATGAAACCTGTGTTATTTGAACACATCTTTAAACTATTAAAATATAACATGCTTTTTTGTGTTTTGGTTCCTCAAACCCTTAAAATGTCAGGTGGTGCAACCGTCCTGACAAGTATCCACAGTAATTAAGCCCTAAAAATTGAATGTAAGTTATTGTAAATGGAAATTAAAAATACAGTGGCATTATTTTATGCTTGAACCTTTTTAAATTAAACATTCTTTGCACATAAAGCTGTTGAGTAATGTAAAAAACTTTTGTCCTGTAATTTTCACCTTGTCAAATGTCAGGGTGGTGCAACCGTTTGTAATCTGAAAATAAAATTTCACTTCTCTTATTTTGTCCTTTGTCCTTTGACGTAGTCGGTCTCCTCGGGTTTACTGTAAACACTGGTTCACCTTTTCAAACATCTAAAGAGACTTTATGACTATTTTTTTCAAAAAAAGTGAAGTAACCACTGACCTTGTTAAAGGTACAGTCCTGGTACAACCAATGTAATAATGCGAAATGTTATTTTAACATCAAATTATTTATCTTATTCACAAATAAAAGAAATGAAACACACAAAATGAAAATGTATGAGTCACTACAGACACTTGAGAGATACCTGCCAATAATTTCACACAGAAAAAATAACAGGAACATATAAATATATTTTCATATATTTGGTTGCTCCACCTGACATTTTTGGGTGCTCAAATTAAAAATACTAAAAAATTATGAACCTAAAAACTTTGAAATGTTGGTCAACTACTGAAATCTGTTAAAAAACATAATTCTTCTCTCAGACATATGTTTTTTATCCATTTTCAAAGAACTTTTTAAAAATACGTTTTTAGACCCTCTATTTGTCATTGACCCATATATATTTCTAAAAAACGAATACACAAGCAATTGAGGGTGAAAAAGCATATGAACTATAAATTACTCAGTGTTAAAATGGATGAAAGAGAGTTAAAATGTTTCCCAAATTAATAAAAAGATTATTCCTGCAATTACCAAAATAAGAAAAGGAAAGAAAAGGAGTCAAACAAAAAAAAAAAAAGTACCATTTACACTAAGATCACACTCTTTTATGTTGGATGCTCAGTTACAAATATTTGGGGGGAAAATGGAAAACTTTTTTTCATGCCTTAAGACAAATAAAAACACTCAAGGGAAAAATCCTAACACTGTCTTTCATAATTCATGCATCAGAGGGTTAATCACTATGAACAATTTGATTTATTTAACCCTGTGGTGCATAGTGGTCACTACAGATAACTATTTAAAATTAACTGACTCTTAAATTCTATGGTTTAGGAGGGTCTTTATTTATTGTCCTCTTTGTATTTTACTGCCCTCTTACAGAGCTGACTCACTTATTTATTTATCTATTGACCTCCATGTTTATTAATTCGTCTACGAGTTTATTTTAATTATCTATGTATCTATTTATTTATTCAATTATTTTTAACGAGCTGAGCGCTTCAGTTTTCATTTCCACTCTAATTTTTTGGCTGTTTTATCCTTTTTATTACCTTATTTATTCACCACCATATTTCATTGTTGTTTTTATCCTCTCTATTATTCCTGTTTTGCTTTTTTACTCCTTCTCACCTCTGCTCCTCATGGTCTCATCATAGGGTCTTGCTCTGCCTGGGTTCTCTTCTCTTTTGCTTTTTTTTTTTTTTTTTTTTTTTTTTTTTTTTTTTTTTTTTTTTTTTTTTTTTTTTTTTTTTTTTTTTTTTTTTTTTTTTTTTTTTTTTTTTTTTTTTTTTTTTTTTTTTTTTTTTTTTTTTTTTTTTTTTTTTTTTTTTTGTTCATTTCAATGTTGTTCGCTATTTCACTCACTATTTGTTTGTTTGTCTCTTGATTTTGCTGCCTACTACCTACTACTGTAGTATGTAGTATGTAGTAGGCGAATTCGAAAACGGCCGATATCTGTGTTTAAATCCTGTTCTGTGCGTTAAATTTGCGACTTTTCAAAACTGAAGATTCCAACTTTTTCCTCCAAAATTTAGACTTTTTTTCCTGGAGAATTTATTGATTCAATATTTATTAAGTTTTCAAGTATTCAAGGAGTTTTATTGTCATTCAACCCATGTAAAACATGGGTGGGACGAAATTAGGTTACCCTGGTCCCGGAGCAAGCCCAATCATAGAAATGAAAATAATAAATATATACAAATATACATGTAACTACTGCTACTCTACTGCTGTGCGGTGTTAACACAGGAATGGTTAGCACTTAAGCAATATCTCAGACTCGACTCAAGGAGCAAGGGATGGTTAGTTAAAAGTTGAAAATAAACGGGGACCACCAGAGTTCAACAGTCTCACAGCTTCAGGAAAGAAGCTGTTCCTCAGTCTGGTAGTCCTGCTCTTGATACTGAAGATTTCCTAATATAACTTAATACTAATAAATGATAATAAAGACAATAAAAAAATCCATCAGCTTTTCTTTACTCTCGCATTCCTCAAACTGGAAACCAGTGTAGCAAACTACAAAACAGACCAAACAGAACTGACATACTACATTCAAATACAGCAGGGGTTCCCAAAGTGGGGGTCGGGACCCCTAGGGGGGTCGCGAGACGTTGGAGGGGGGTTGTGAGATGATTTCAGTTTAGAGGGAATATCCACAGCTATCCCAGACCACAACTTAGGTACTAACGCTGTTTGGCTCAACATACCTGTGTGAAAAGACTTTCTTGATAAATGTATATCTTGTATGAACATGGAGGATGATCTCAGAGTGGCCGTCTCCAAAATTAAACCCAGAATGAACTTGCTGTGCTCCACGCATAATGCCCATCCATTTCATTAGGTGAGATAAACACTGAAACATTTATCCCAAAAAGTTAACTTGCACTGCAACAATGTTCACGTTTACTCAGAGCTACAGTTTATGACTATTACTTGAACTGGATTATTCTTGTTCTTATGTGGAAATGAAAGTATTGAACCAAAATTGAGTTTGCACACGACTGCAACAATGTTCGTTCACAAATTACAGAGAAATAACTTTGACATATTCTGCTTTTATTTCATATTAAACTGTTATATGTAAAATCATATCATGGTTTTCAGGCTGTTGTTCTTTTTTGTGTTGTCATAATGCCCATGTTTGGATACGCTTATTAGTGCATGTGTCCTACGTGCACGTTTTGTTATGCTTCAGTCACCTCTGGGGATAGTGGGGGTCACTAGTCTCTGTCACCTTTGTTTTGGGGGTCACGGGCTGAAAAGTTTGGGAACCCCTGAAATACAGTATGTAGTATGCACTGCCTACTACATACTGCATTAGAAAGTAGTATGTAGTAGGCGGTTTGGAAAGCAGCCCCAGGCTGTTTTCCAAACCGCCTACTACACTAGCGATGCCTACTACTTCGGCTGAAATTCAGTATTTAGTAGGCAGTATGCGAAAACTTGCGAGATCTGTAGTATACTACAAGTTCCCGGATGTTTCTACTGATCGGAGAAAATTTCTCAGTATGCAACGGACCAGTCTACCTGGCGTACTGTTTCCCACAATGCACGGCGCTAATGCCGTTTGTCAGTTTGGGGGCGCTCAGGTTGAGGTGAATTACTGACACCTACTGGAATAAATCAGCTCAACTACAACACAACAACAAATTACACTTTGCCAGGGTCTCTATTTTCACTTGTGACAGGAAAGAAACAGCGGTAAATCTGCTCACTTCATCATGAAAGAGCTGTTTACTTTTACCAAATTCATAAAAGCCCCTAAATCATTTATCACTTTTTATTTTACACTAACAGCCTACGTGGGTAATGAGGACGCAGTTTTTACACCAGCTGGAAAAATAAAAATTTAGTTGGTTTCAGATTTATTTTCAATACACGATAACTTTTGGTGCAAGATTAAAAATCAAAAATGGCGATTTTGCTGTATTTTATACCTTTACAAATGTGATGAAATCGGGACTTTTATCTCTCACTGAATTTGTTGTTTTTCTAAATGAATTAAAAATGTTCCTTGAACCACTAAAAATAATGAAAAAACCATAAAAATTCTCAAAAAAAAATTCCAACTTCCTTCACATGCTTAATTTCATTTATTTATTTTCCTCTGGTTCTCATTGACATCTAATTTAGCTTATCTACTTTTATTGCTCCTGTAACTTCACCACTGATTGATGTGGTGAATTAATGACTGAAATGCCAAATGTACTCATGGTTAACTTATGAAATTAAACATTAGAAAAAAAAAAACATCAGCTCCACTTCCTGAAATCCAGAGTAGTATACTACAACAAAACAGTCATACTACATACTACATGTGGAAGTAGTAGGTAGTATGCAGTGCCTACTACATACTGCATTAGAAAGTAGTATGTAGTAGGCGGTTTGGAAAACAGCCCCAGTGTTTTTCTCTCTTGTTTCCAGTACAACCCTAGATCCAGGGCACCAGAGGAAATGCCACGTGTACACACTGCGCATGCCCGACGATTTTGACGTGGATCCTGTCGCTGGGTGATCCCAGCTTCCGGTGAAAGAGGAGAAGAGTTTCACACGGTTCTTCCTCTGGTCGGGTCGGGCCCATCCTTACTCACCCGCAGGTAGTTACGGGGTTTCGGCTGAAGCCATGGCCCTGTGATCACCGTCAGGAAACTTAACTTAACTCTCTGAAGAAACCGGGAAAACGTGTCTAATTGAGGCCGATTTGAGCAAAAACGCGTCAGAGTCTGAGCTTTAACCCCGAGCTAACGGGCTAAAGACGCAGCTAGCTTTTCGCCAACCAAGCAGCTTTAAATTAGATTCTGGTGTCTGTTTCAAGATGTCAACGGCGGGGTTCAACTCTCAGAATGGGACAGGGGCAGGACAGGCATATGCGAATGGTAAGTAGTATCGAGAAACAATAAAAGTTTACCCGTTTAGAAACGCGCAGCTAACATTAGCAGTTATTAGCTATGTGCTAACTATGAGCCAACTGTCTTAGTAACGTCAACGAGTTTAAGGAGGAGGGGAAACACTCAGCTGTCAGTTACTTTGGTTAATCTTCTCTCTTAGTTACTGTCTGAATATGACAAGATTAGCTGTCCTCGTAGCTGTCTGCTTTCATTATTGACCTGTTTTGTTAGTCGGACTTGTTTGATGTGGTTTGGTTTGTTGAGTTGGCAGACCAACAGGTGAGAAACATAACACTAAATCTTTAACCTTCCTCTTGTGTTAGGGTCGCCACTGACCCGTTTTAGTTTTTAAATGCATAAAAGAATCACTTAAAATTTGTTTACTGCATCAAGGCTTCTTGGTTTTGTCAGGAACGCTGATTCCAACAAAATTATATTAAAAAAAAATCTCAACATTATAAAATGCCTTGATTGAAATTGTGTCACTTGCAGTGCTAGGGTCGGTTTTTACCTGGTTATAAAAATAAGATTATAAACCAATATTTAGAGCCAAAATTGGAATCATAAGTGCACTGTCAGCCATCACAATGACAGACACCTCCTCTCCCAATCATGTGAGCTTCTGAAAGCTTCAGAAAGACTAATGTATTGTGTTTCCAATGCAAAAAGTATCTCTGCAAAGAACACAAAAAGTGTCACTTTTTGCCACACATGCATCTGAAAACATGCATGCTCACAAATCAATATTTTGTTTTATGACCTGTTCTGTGTTTCTATGTGTTTATATCAAAGTTCTATTGCTGGCAAAATATATATTTTTGCATTTTTTTGAAAAATATATGTATGGGTCAAAACTGACCCTAACACCATGGTTTATTAATAGGATTCTCTTTAGGTCATTTTTTCTGCTTTTTATTGAAATCAAGAGGTATACTGCTAAAAATTGGGCCCTGAAAACCCACACTAAAAATATGAAACCCAATATTTTCATGGATAAGGAAGCCTTACAAGGTAACCAAGAGATAACAAAAAAAAATTGATCATATGTTTTGTTTTTAGTGTATTTTAAAGCTTATCTAAGAACACAGGGGAAGGTAACAGAAAGCTAACACAGGAGGAGGGTTAAAAAGGGGGTTTTCCCTGATCCTAGCGAGTGTAACGGTCCTGGTAACAAAGCACTTACACACTTACACACCCCTGACTTTCCGATCAGACAGTTAATTATGAACTTTCCTGAAATGAGACATCAACTAAGCATTTCAGATACTTGAGAATAATCTGTGTGTTATGTGTTTGAATCACGATTGTGCTGTATCATTTTTTAAAGCAAGTTGAAACGCTCAAGGCATGTTGTCGTTGATTATTTTACTGTACATGTGGCACATTGGGAATGTTCCAGATATTATACTGCAGGTCTTTCTCCACTTCAGCACAGGCTTAGACAGTGACTGAGTGTGAGGCTGTTTTCCAAACCCTTCTACCTACGACTTTCACATGTAGTATGTAGTCTGACTGTTTTGTTGGACCTGTTTAGTCGTTTACTACTCTGGATTTCTGTTTCAGGAAGTGGAGCTAATGGTTTTTTTTCTAATGTTTAACTTTATCATAAGTAAACCATGAGTACATTTGGCATTTCAGTCATTAATTCACCACATCAATCAGTGGTGAAGTTACAGGAGCAATAAAAGTAGATAAGTTAAATTAGATGTCAATGAGATACAAAGGAAAATAAATAAATGAAATTAAGCATGTGAAGGAAGTTGTAATTTTTTTTTTTGAGAATTTTTATGGTTTTTACATTATTTTTAGTGGTTCAAGGAACAATTTTGATTCATTTAGAAAAACAACAAATTCAGGGAGAGATTAGAGTCCTGATTTCATTAAATTTGTAAAGATATAGAAGTTTATTACAGCAAAATCCCCATATTTGATTTTCTTTATCTTGCACCAAAAGTTATCGTGTATTGAAGATAAATCTGAAACCAACTCACTTTTTATTTTTACAGCTGGTGTAAAAACTGCGTCCTTATTACCCACGTAGGCTGTTAGTGTAAAATAAAAAGTGATAAATGATTTAGGGGCTTTTATGAATTTGGTAAAAGTAAACAGCTCTTTCATGATGAAGTGAGCAGATTTACCGCTGTTTCTTTCCTGTCACTTCACTTTTATCTCTGGGACCGTTTCACATTTTTGTTGTTGTGTTGTAGTTGAGCTGATTTATTCCAGTAGGTGTCAGTAATTCACCTCAACCTGAGCGCCCCCAAACTGACAAACACCAGTAGCGCCGTGCATTGTGGGAAACAGTACGCCAGGAAGACTGGTCCGTTGCAGACTGAGAAATTTTCTCGGATCAGTAGAAACATCCGGGAACTTGTAGTTTACTACAGATCTCGCAAGTTTTCGCATACTGCCTACTACATACTGAATTTCAGCCGAAGTAGTAGGCACCGCTGGTGTAGTAGGAGGTTTGGAAAACAGCCTGGGACTTGAGTTGAGGACATTTCCATCAGGCAGATGTCTGTCTAACATGAGTCTGCTTCTGTCCACCTCACTGTCTGTTATGACCTATACTGCAGCCAGACACCAGGGGGCGGGGCTGCAGTATAGGGTGCCATCAGTTCAGGGGTAGCATGATTGACATGCATTCTGGGAATTGTAGTTTGTGGCCAATAAGGCTGCATTATAGGGCCTAAAACCAATATTTCCATATTTTAGGTTCTACCATGGTGCTTTATATATATCTGCTCATGTGCAGAGTAAGTGAAAGGTAAAACCAAACACAAGTGTGAATCTTAAACGTTGCCGCGTTTCTTACTCATTGTTGTGGAGATCTGGGAGAGAACCAGGCAGCAAAGCAAAACCAAATAAGCAAATGCACTTTTGAAACCAAGTCCTAAAACCCACAACCCGCTACTGACGAGATATGTAAACACTATTTTCCCCTGCTCCTGATACAAAAGCATAAATGCACAGGAGAGTTTTCTGGATGGGCGGGGGAGTGAGAGGAGCACCAATAAAGAGTGAAAGAAGCAAAGAATGACACATTAACATCTTAAAGTCCTTACCTGACAATTTATACCCAACATTCACGATATTGTCATTTGTCCATCTCACATGGAACAACTCAAGCTGCATGGAGTAGATTCGATAGATCCCCCAGCCCCACATCAATGCGCCCTGTTGACTATTTATTCAAAGACAATCAGACCTTTTAAGCTCTCATGGGTCAAATAAAATGACATTCAGCCCTGGGGCCTTGAGTTTGAAACATGTGCCGTAGAAAACAATAAAAGCACAGTTGGTCAGAGATGACAAAAGTGTGATTGTGTGCAGCCTTCAGTAGTTTTTTGACAATGCTTGTGAGGAGTTTCTTAATACTTGGGGCTCATTAGTTCATAAAAATCCATAAATTAGCTGCATCATTGTTTAAGCTGCAAGATTCAAAGCGTGTGAAAAAAGTAGTGGCTTACAGTCTGGAACATATGGTACTTTCCAGTCCTGTGCCTCTTGTTTCTTTAATTGAACGTACCACCATGTTTCTGTTGCTTTTCTTTTGAAGCTGTCATCAATTCCAAAACAATGTGCTATTGGTACAAGCCATAAGAGCAAGCCACCAAAGCTGGATATGAATTCTTTTCCATCAGTCATTTATTACTCACCTGACAGGTTAAAGTTGTTTTCCCTGAACAGCTTTCCCAACTTAAGAGGATTAAAATTATGAAGATCTTTGGTAATAATTGCATTATGTCACTTCCCCTTAGAGAGCTCGATGGTAGTTATCAGCGGTTGGGTTGACAATTCATGTCAAAGTTGTGATAGCTGGTTTACTCCCTTCGTTTCCTATAATTTAAAGAAAATCTGGGTTAATTTATGATTTGTCAAGACTCTCTGTGATTGGACACTATCTGTAACTATCTAGATAAAAGCTTCAGCTCTTAAACAGCCCAGCTCCCAGGAAGGCAGGAGATTTGAGGATTATGTTCCTTCATTTATCTTTGCCCATTCACAAGAGTTGTTTTCTAATCCCGTCTTGCTCTGCTGACTTGGCTCTACTGCCAGTTAAGTGTAAAGGGACTGAATGGATAGTAGTAGTAAGGGAATCTGTTGATTTTATGGTATCATTTAAGGTGTAGAGTTTTGTTTTGTGACACAAACGTCCCACATTTGAGTCCAAAGTTTGCACATTACACAGTAAGAGGATTTCAAACAGCGCTGAAGAGTTTGTGGTGTTAAGATACGACTGTTCTGTGAGTTCAGACTTTGCTCGAAGCCCCGCACTCACCGTCCCTCAGAGCAGACTACGCTCAATTAGATCCAGGTAAAGAGATTAGACCCCAGGCCGTTAGCTCATTGGTCATTCGGGTGATCCGAGTGGTTTTCACTCAGCGTTGTCACTACAAATACTCTACCGTCTGTTTTTCATTGAACTTTTTGAACTGTGCTTCGGGTTTTAACCCAAGGATTTCCTTTCATTAAGAGGAAGAAAGCTGAACCTCAAGTGAAAGCGCTTTTCAGACAAGGAAACTACAATCCTGCAATCTTCATCAGTTTGTCTAGTTAATAGCTGGGCTGCTTAGATTTTCAGCCTAAGGTTATTTTTTATTAAAGTGTGTCTGATCAAGAATGGCAATGCAGTAACTTAGAGAGCTAGTTGATTTTCAAAAATAATATAAATGTGATTATTTTTCCCTGTATTGCAATTGTGATTTATTTTGTTATAATTATGAGGTTCCTCGTCTCATGCGTTGTTGATATCAATCACTATTTAAGGGGTTAATATTTTTGGGGGGTTGAATAAGAAAAACAAAAACATTTAGGGTAAAAGAAGAATTTAATTTTTTTTAAATTCACGAAAACTTTTTTTTTTTTTTTGCTACCTCTCGCCATTTTTGTCATCTTTAACCCCTTGAATTTCCCTTGCTAAGAGACAAACTGTCTTTTTGTTGACTAAGGTCGAGCTACACTGGTGTAGAGCAGTGGTTCCCAAAGTGGGGGTCGGGACCCTTTGGGGGGTCGCGAGACATTGATACGGGGTCGTGGAATGTGTCCCAAAATCAAAAACTATGAACAATTCCACATTTTATCCGTCACCATAAGAATAAAAGCAAAAAATGGGTTAAAGATAATATGAAATTATGCAAACAGAATTTTTTAAATCTGTTTTTCACATTTCTTTGTTGAAGTTTGATGCAGTGAGCACAGCAAAGAGCACATTAGTCGGTTAATTTTCTACTGATGAGTTAAATTAAGTATCCTGGGGGTTTTTCATTGTTTTTTTTGTCTGTTTTTGGATTGGCCCATTAGTGTTGTACCACAGCAGGGGGTTGCCAGTCTCCAACGCTGCTATTTTGGGGGTCACAGGCGGAAAAGTTTGGGAACCCCTGGTGTAGAGCATAAAGCATTCACTGCAAAAACATTTTAACTGTTATTCTGACACATTTCAGGCTGCAGAAATATTGCTGCAGTTAGAATATTGGAACAGGACATGTTGTGATTTGATCTAATTTGTAATTTATTGCCCAGCTCTACTTTCGACAGCCTCTCCCTTCTTCCACTCAGGCAGCAGTGATGAAAAACAACATTTTTGAAGCATTTTAAGAGCACAGTGTTTGTCTGAAAGCTTATTATTAGGCTGTTTTCTAAAGCAACATGTTATCACTAAATAAACATGGACCTGTTGGATCTCAAACATGCTGCTCTCTCACCATCAGGTCCATCACAGAATCCAGTCGCCCTGCAGCAGCTGCCTGGAGTCAACTACGGCATGACTCACCAACCCACCTACAATCCAATGCAGGCCAAAGCTCCAGCCCCCCCTGGCCCTGGACTCTATCCCACTGGGCCATACCAACCTGTCCCACCAGTCAGCTCATACCAGCCTGGCCTACCACCCACTTCCTACCCAGCTGCCCCAGGCCAGCCACTGTTAGCCACAAGACCTCCGATGGCAGGTCTTCCATCCCATACCCCTCCCCAGTCTGCCAGCCCAAGTCCTGGTCCCAGGCTGCCCCCTTCACAAGCCACACCTCCCCCCCCTCCTGTGTCGTCTAGTAGCTACTACCAAACCCCTCAACAGCCACAGCCCATGGCTCCGACATGGCAGTACAACACGGCTCCCCCACCGATGGGGCCACCTGCCTCCATGAACACACCTCCTCGCGGCCTTCCAGCAAATCACGTGAGCCCTGCTGCAAGCTCAACAGCACCACCGCCACCGCTGCCCGTGTCATCGGCAGCTTATAGCTCAGCACCTCCGGCCCACGCGACTCACAGTACCACTCATCCCCCAGGCCCTGGGCTGCCCCCAACATCTCTGCATGGATACACACAGCCAGGTAAGACCACAAGAGCTCTATTGGGGACAGATTTCACCACCTAGATGTACACTGTCATTTGACTTTAAATGATCTAAAGTAGGAATGTCCTAAACCTGATTAAATTTAGCTTATCTGGAGGGTAAGCTGTGGAGAAAAAACTTGACGTGCTAGAAAAAAACTGATTGCAATTTTGGAATCAGCATGCCAATTTTGGTTGTACTCAGCATGAAAATCTAACTCAACACAATTTCTTTTTTCAAATTGTATCCCAGTGTAATAAGCCGACCCCAAACAATGTCAATATTGGCGCTTTTCCACTATACAATTCCAGCTCTACTCTACTCGGCTCTACACAGTTTGGTTACCTTTTCCTCTAGCCCGACTACAGACTCACGGTGGGCGTGGATCTTATAACACAGCTGCGCTAAAGTGCTGCGCAGAAGTGCGTGCATGTTCATCTATAACGCCACACAAACATAATTTTGTACTAACATATGTGCCACCGTGGTCTTTAAAGGAAAAAAAAAAGCTTTAAAAAGATTTCATTAAAGTAATACAGCGGCTCAATGTTGGGCGTCATGACAACGGAGGTAAACAACAGCCTGGTGCTGCTGCACGCGGAGGAAAACGAAGGAGCTGCTTCCTGACATCAACTCTTCCCTGGATCCAGTGAGATCACTTTAATTTTTNCAAGAAAAGGCTTCACCTTTGCCAGCTGCCTTATGGCGCTTTTCCACTATACAATTCCAGCTCTACTCTACTCGTCTCTACTGGGTTTGGTTATCTTTTCCTCTAGCCCGACTACAGACTCACGGTGGGCGTGGATCTTATAACACAGCTGCGCTAAAGTGCTGCGCAGAAGTGCGTGCATGTTCATCTATAACGCCACACAAACATAATTTTGTACTAACATATGTGCCACCGTGGTCTTTAAAGGAAAAAAAAAAGCTTTAAAAAGATTTCATTAAAGTAATACAGCGGCTCAATGTTGGGCGTCATGACAACGGAGGTAAACAACAGCCTGGTGCTGCTGCACGCGGAGGAAAACGAAGGAGCTGCTTCCTGACATCAACTCTTCCCTGGATCCCGTGAGATCACTTTAATTTTTGATTTTTGGGCCTGGTATAGCAGAGATTTGTTGTTGATCAATCATTCTTCTTTGAACTGGTTTTCCTTTTTGGTTCCCTGTGGATTAATGGACTGATTGGTGCTTAAAGACTCTCGTGGCAGACAGATCGCTCCTGCACCGACCAACTTTGATTTAATTTAAAAGACTCTTTAAAGCCAACTATCTTTGCTGTTAACTTCTTTTTGNCGTCATGACAACGGAGGTAAACAACAGCCTGGTGCTGCTGCACGCGGAGGAAAACGAAGGAGCTGCTTCCTGACATCAACTCTTCCCTGGATCCCGTGAGATCACTTTAATTTTTGATTTTTGGGCCTGGTATAGCAGAGATTTGTTGTTGATCAATCATTCTTCTTTGAACTGGTTTTCCTTTTTGGTTCCCTGTGGATTAATGGACTGATTGGTGCTTAAAGACTCTCGTGGCAGACAGATCGCTCCTGTACCGACCAACTTTGATTTAATTGAAAAGACTCTTTAAAGCCAACTATCTTTGCTGTTAACTTCTTTTTGGTTTAAAAAGGACTTTTAACTTCTTTAGGAATCATGAAGGAGCATTTTAGGGCTGTATTTTGTCTTCATTCAGTCTGGTTCTGTGCCGTCAGGTTTAAATGTCATTAAAAACCCGTCGCTGACTTATTCGTTTGCCTCTTGTTAGTGATTTGTTCAGAGTCAGAAGCTGCAGAGACGACATTCTCTGACCAATGAGTGACCGGCAGTCCGTCCACGTCACCTTTTAGTATCAGCTTTACTCTCTTAGAACCAGGGTAGAGTAGGGACTAAAAACTGGCGTCTGCCGCGTAGTACCGCGCTAATGGAAACGCAACACAAACCAGATAGAGGCGAGTAGAGTAGGGCTGAGACGAGTCAGTGGAAAAGGGCCATTAGTCAAAAAAAAACCTTGGCCTGTATTTGGGTCAATACGGTAATAAGCTCAAGACATATTGTAAATGTAATATATGTATTATGAATTTTTAATATTTATTATTGTTAAAACACAAAACAAAAAGGGGAGCAGCTTCTCTTTCTCCAAAGTTCATCACAGCAAACCAGAGAGTCGATCAGGACTCGGTATAAGCTGATACTAAATACCAAAAAAAATCAGGATTGGAAGAAAAAATGCTGATCCGCACATCTGTAATTTAATGAGTGACAGAGAAGAGGGTACGATTTGCAGAAATGATGACACTTCATGGGTCACATCAATAAATTGATGAATCATCAGACCCCAGAACTGTCTAAGAAGAATTGCTCTAACACTAAATCATTAGAGTAAATGAAAAAAAAAGTTGTGTAATATCTTAAAATGGTACCTTCTAACTACTTCTTCCAAAACATACTAACCATGCCCTGTTTCTCCCAGCTCGTCATTGTCATCTCACACCGGCTTGTTTTGTAGATAGGCATATCTAAACACTGATATGTTGGAGCTGGACATTGCCCTTTACTTCTACACTGAGCGTGTGGGCTGCTGCTCCCTTACGCTCTGACTTATTCACTCTGAATTTGTTCAAAGTTCAAATCAGAATTTTATTGTACCTGATGTGACTCTTTAGTGTGAGTATGACGTGGCATTTTGATCAGGTTTAGATAGATCTCATCTGAATGTCATCTGAAAACCTATAGCTTGGTTTACTTTCAGGAAAAAGTTGTCTGTTAAGAGCATTAAAAAGTAAAAGTTGGATTAAAAGATTAAAATAAAAGTTAGTTATACAAGCTTTGATCAGTGTCTCTGAATGATTTGTCATAGCATTTTGGAAACTAGCCTCTTCTTTCAAAGCAGCTTCACATCAGTGTAAAATCAGAGGTCACATGATCACTCCGTTACCAACACGTCTTTCCATCTTATGATCAGATTTGCTTGAAAATTGCCGGCCGCACTCACAGCTCCGAGAAGAGTCAGCCTGAGTCTGGCTGACCTTTCCCCCAGCAGCAACATCAGCTCAGAAGTGATGAAATCTTTGTAGTGATGTGAACCCTGGTGATCAGTTTCTTTTTTCAAATGTCCCTCCTGTTACAAGCAACTCCAAAGTGAAACACATTTCGTCACCAGACACAAAATTTGCTTAGGAAATCTGGTTGAATAAACAGTGGTTGAGTCTTTGATACAGACTATCCCAAAGTATTTAGTAGTCAGTTTGCAAAATGTTTCCATCTTATATGGGTCAATGACAAAAAGAGGGTCTAAAAACATATTTTTTAAAAAGTTCTTTGAAAATGGATAAAAACATATTTCTGAGAGAAGAATTATGTTTTCTAACAGATTTCAGTAGTTGACCAACATTTCAAAGTTTTTAGGTTCATTATTTTTTAGTATTTTTCATTTGAGCACCCAAAAATGTCAGGTGGCGCAACCAAATATATGAAAATATATTTATATGTTCCTGTTATTTTTTCTGTGTGAAATTATTGGCAAGTATCTCTCAAGTGTCTGTAGTGACTCATACATTTTCATTTTGTGTGTTTCATTTCTTTTATTTGTGAATAAGATAAATAATTTGATGTTAAAATAACATTTCACATTATTACATTGGTTGTACCACCTGACATGGAAATTGTTCCAGTCACCAATGAAGTGAAAAAACCTTTTTTATCAGTATTTCAGAGAAATCTACAAACTTTTCCACTTGGTCACAAATGTCATTTGGGCTCCTCTGGCTGATGCAGTTTCCTGTTTCCTGTTTTATTCTCTTCACTTTAAAATAAAAGTCTAATGTTACGGTTGCACCACCCTGACATTTGACAAGGTGAAAATTATGGGACAAAAGTTTTTTACATTTCTCAACAGCTTTAAAATTCTTTTTATTTGCAAAGAATGTTTTATTTAAAAAGGTTCAAGCATCAAATAATGCCACTGTATTTTTAATTTCCATTTACAATAAGTGACATTCAATTTTTAGAGTTTAATTACTGTGGATACTTGTCAGGACGGTTGCACCACCTGACATTTTGGGGGTTTGAGGAACCAAAACACAAAAAAACATGTTATATATTAATAGTTTAAAGATGTGTTCAAATAACACAGGTTTCATAGAATAAAGAAATACATGTGATGAAATACTCAATTCATGATGGAAGGAAATATTGCACTCGGACACAAAAAAGGGACGTCACGTCATTGACCCATATGTGTTAGATTATAGATTCCTCTAGCAGACGGAGCCTCTTACACCAGGGGCTGAAGGCACAAATTAAAACAAGGGGTGTCCCAATTCAATAGTGATATTGTATAGTGGTTTAATTAGAATTTCTCATTTGGATCGTCTGTCCTTGAAGATTGAGATGTCACTGTCACTGCTTGTTGTGGTTTAACGCTGCCATCAGCTGTTGTCGCCTCCACTTAGAGCTTATGATATTACACATTAGTGTTACTTCATTTCCCCCCTTAAGTTATATGTGCGCATACTGTCGACAGGTCTGGTTTCACAAGTTTCAGTAATGTTGACACAGTTTCTGATGTCATTGGAGGTGTAAGTTTGAAAGAACTCATTGTTTACTGATTCATCTAAGATTATTTAATATCTGGGTCAATGAGGTGACGTCCCCTTTTTTGTGTCCGAGTGTAATATTTCCTTCCATCATGAATTGAGTATTTCATCACATGTATTTCTTTATTCTATGAAACCTGTGTTATTTGAACACATCTTTAAACTATTAATATATAACATGTTTTTTTGTGTTTTGGTTCCTCAAACCCCCAAAATGTCAGGTGGTGCAAATGTTGGTCAACTACTGAAATCTGTTAGAAAACATAATTCTTCACTCAGAAATATGTTTTTTATCCATTTTCAAAGAACTTTTAAATACACTTTTTAAGACTCTCTTTTTGTCATTGACCCATCTACAGTTGAATTAATTCCAACTTTTGTTTTCTGTTTTATTTAGGCACTGCGCCTCCACCCATGAATCCCATGGCTTCCCACACATACCAACCGAACAGAGCCCCCTATGGCCCCCCACCCACAGGCCCACCACCAACCATGAAACCACCTCCAACTGGACCCCCGATGGCGAACGCCACGCCTCCTCCTCCAGATGGTGAGTCTGCTTGATTGTTTTAACCTTTGACTTGAAGATTTTTAGTCTCTGATCTAGATGATTTTATCATCATTGCCTCATATTCATCTGTGATTTATGTTCTAAATCAACACAACCGGAAAATAAAGAGCTAGTTTCCATTTGATGACCTTCAAACCTGATCAAAGTGTTTCAATTTGACAAGGTTTAAAGGTTTTCCGAGGTCAGAGTCAGTGTAATGAAACATTTCTCCAACATTAAACGCAAATAAATGTGGTTTTACTGGGACATATTCACTTCTTGATTCTATGGGTGCGTCTCAAAGCGATAAACTCAGGTCTCCTTGCCCCCTCTGCAAATCCAGAAGTACATCTGGGGCCGCCAGGTTGAAGGACGTCCCACAGTGATAATTGTGCTGGGAGGAGAGAGGAGAAGGGAGACTGATTAGAGGAGTGATAATCGAGGAAACACGAGAGCTGCTTTTGCCAAAGTTTTTACACTGACGGACACGCCCCAACATGGGAAATCGGTCACTGATTTGACGCTGCAGAGGCTCAGACTTCTCTGAAACTTCAAATCAGCGGAGTTTAATGATCAAGAAAAAACAGAGCTGGAAACAGACACTCAGGAAAGATATAAAACAAGCCAGAAAGATGGGATTAAGAAAGAGTTTGATTTGAGTTTGAAGCACAATTTTCTGAACACAACAATCAAAAAATCAATTCAACAGAGGATCAATAGTGATTTTTAACAAATTTTTAGGTCAGATTCATCATCCATTGATTCATAGTTACATAAAATACAGCAGAAGTTATTTCCACTATATACCCTTCTTGTTACTTCTCTTTCTTGATAGAGTATTCAAGTCTGAGAGAAAAAGTTCTTCAGGGAAAAAACACTTGTTTCATGAAGTTTGTAAAGAGAAACATAGTTTATATTTTCCCTTAAATCTAACAAATTACTAATATTCCAGTGTTCCTAAATGTAGTTTTATTAATATGTCACGATCAGATACGCTGTGGAAAAAGGATAAATAATAGATAAATAATTCAATAATGACACCTCATAGTGGTACAGTGATCCGCGTGCTTCTTCACCGAACACAGAACAAACAGGGTGCAGGCTTTCTTCGTGTGAAAGTGTTTGTTAAACAGCTTAAAAACAGAAACAAAGCTCTGTTGCTGTTTATACTTTATTGGAGTTATTACAGCGCACGTGTGTAAACAGACATGCAGCTGTTAGAGCTGAGTGACAGATGATGCAGCGGCGATCAGTCGACGCCGTCCTCGCTAAAAGACGTCACTTCATGTGACGCTCTGGAGGAAAGGATGTCTCATTTCTCTTATAACGAATCTCCTTGTCTCCTCTCTTCATTTCCTCACGTCTCTCCCATGCATCTCTGGTGGGAGGGACTTATGGCGCTTTTCCACTATGCAATTCCAGCCCTACTCTACTCGTCTCTACTGGGTTTGGTTATCTTTTCCTCTAGCCCGACTACAGACTCACGGTGGGCGTGGATCTTATAACACAGCTGCGCTAAAGTGCTGAGCAGAAGTGCGTGCATGTTCATCTATAACGCCACACAAACATCATTTTGTACTAACATATGTGCCACCGTGGTCTTTAAAGGAAAAAAAAAAAAGCTTTGCAAAGATTTCATTAAAGTAATACAGCAGCTCAATGTCGGTCTCCATGACAACGGAGGTAAACAACAGCCTCGTGCTGCTGCATGTGGAGGAAAACGAAGGAGCTGCTTCCTGACATCAACTCTTCCCTGGATCCAGTGAGATCACTTTAATTTTTGATTTTTGGGCCTGGTATAGCAGAGATTTTTTGTTGATCAATCATTCTTCTTTGAACTGGTTTTCCTTTTTGGTTCCCTGTGGATTAATGGACTGATTGGTGCTTAAAGACTCTCGTGGCAGACAGATCGCTCCTGCGCCGATGAACTTTGATTTAATTTAAAAGACTCTTTAAAGCCAACTATCTTTGCTGTTAACTTCTTTTTGGTTTAAAAAGGACTTTTAACTTCTTTAGGAATCATGAAGGAGCATTTTAGGGCTGTATTTTGTCTTCATTCAGTCTGGTTCTGTGCCGTCAGGTTTAAATGTCATTAAAAACCCGTCGCTGACTTATTCCTTTGCCTCTTGTAAGTGATTTGTTCAGAGTCAGAAGCTGCAGAGACGACATTCTCTGACCAATGAGTGACCGGCAGTCCGTCCACGTCACCTTTTAGTATCAGCTTTACTCTCTTAGAACCAGGGTAGAGTAGGTACTAAAACCTGGCGTCTGATGCGTAGTACCGCGCTAATGGAAACACAACACAAACCGTGTAGAGTCGAGTAGAGTAGAGCTGGGATTGTATAGTGGAAAAGGGCCATTAGACTCAAGTGGAGGAAGGAAGAATGAAACTTTGGAGCTTTGAGACGCAGCCTATGCTGATTATAAAATGATAATGTATCACTCTGGGTTTTAAATCAATGTTTAATTAAACTCGATGTGTACTGATCACCTTCCAATGTTTCCCCCCCTCATGCCAGCTCAGTGTGGGGGGGCTGTCAACAACACCCTCTCCCCCACTGAGCCCGACAACCAGGAGGGAGATATTGAATGTCCAGGTGTGGCCTAAAACTGCCAGTAGCTGTTAGATACCGTGTTAGTCCTGTCTTCACCGTAATGTTGTTCATCGTTTCAAGGGATGCACTGTTTCTTTTCCTCTGGATTAAA
>RPOG01004371.1:0-16638 GCA_008086565.1 Thalassoma bifasciatum | reverse complement strand
TTGGCTGTGCCTGTAGCCCCCGATGCTTCTGGGTAAATTCTTGCACTTTTGGGTCTGTTTTGGGGACGTGACCTCTTCCTGGACTCATGCAACCCAAAATTCGTCCTCACTAACCCTCTGGTTTTCTTTCAGCTCTACATATCATGCGATAACATCCTCGGATACTCTTTATATGAGTAATGGTTTTTAAAATAGCACACTTAGTGGAAAATGAAACGATCTTAAACTCGTGTTTCATGGCTGACCTTTCAGACCGGTGTTTGTTGCACCAGCTCCTGAGATAAAATCATAACTGGCTCTTTTCACGGCCGACTTGTCTTCAGTTTGCCTCAGGTGCTGTGAGCTGGATGATTCGTTCACCCTGGTTAACCGTTTGGTTTCTGCAGCGCGAGGGTTTGATGAGGCTGTAAAACTGAGCAGGTCCAAGAAAACGGATAAAGTGAGAGGCAAAGAGTAGATAAAGGTTTAAACTGTTTCCTCATCATCCCCGTCATTTATCACGCACATTGTTATCTCCTCTATTAACTCCTCCACTGTCTCTCCGTCTCTTAAACTGGTCGCCATTATTCCTCTATTTTCAAGACTCAATAACTGTCGGCCAATATCAAACCTACAAAAATTTCAATCTGGATTCCGCACCAATCAAAGCCCCGAAACTGCAAAATACTGCAAGCTGCAAACTACCAACCAACTAACTTTCTGTGGACGTGTCCTTCAAAATAAGGGCACACTGTAAAACCAACATTACACAACAAAACTACAGTGAGAGCTCGGGCTGTCACGATTAGGAATTTCTGCAGACGATTAATTGTCAGACAAATAATTGCGATTGATGAATGTATCGTCTATTTCAGTGGTTCCCAACCTTTTCTGACTCAGGGCCCACTTTTAAGTCTTAAAAATTTTCACAGCCCACCTCCAACCCCATAAATATAGAAGCCATGTGATGCCTTGTCAGGATACTTTTATATATACACAAATATTTAAACATGTTTAACCCTTGGGATACCAAACTTACTGGCAGGAGCAAAAAAAACGTACCCCTGAACGACAAACCATTCAAACCATTTCTCCAATCAAAAACCTGAAAAACTTGGCAAAATTGCCAGAGTCTCAAGTTTCCCAAAGTACCTGAATGTGTCATGAAGTCAACAACCGCCATTAACCAAGCAGAAAAGACAAGAATTTAACTAACATCACCTTGATTCTTATGTCTCTTTGAAAAGTTATAGAAAATCAGTGGTTTGCTTTAGTTCAATTCTGAAAAAACTAAATATTCTATGTTTTTTCTGCGTTCATCAAGCCCGAAATGATGAATCCACACCATTTATTTTCACTTCAAAAATCCTCTGAGTTTAGTCTTGACTCAGTGGATCAAAATGAGACCACAGTGAGTTAAAAATGTGATGGAAGCAAAAAAAAATGACCAGAAACTATTTGGTATCCCTGTGCTGAGTTTTACATTTAAAACATTATTCTGTATGTTTTTATCTTTATGTAAACACCCCTCCCACCCACACACACGCAGACACGTTCAAACTAAAATCAAACTACTTTGGAAATGATTTTGGGGCCCACCTGCAACACCTTTGCGGCCCACCAGGGGGCCATGACCCACAGGTTGGGAATCACTGGTCTATTTTTTTTCAGTTTTTCTTTATATACTTCTATCGTACTATAATTAGCTTTCATATTATACATTCTGTGCTGAATCCTTAATGAATAAGAGCAATATACATCAAGAAATAGACAAAGACATTAGTACCTTCTCTGTTCCTTAAGAGGATTTATTATTATCAATCAGCTGCAACAGGGCAAGCATTGAAGCAAACTTGCATTATTTCTGCCTGTTTGGCTTAAACCTGAGAATTCGTTATGTTAAGCATGTTAAGTAATGAATTTAGTACATAGCAGGCATGTGGGTCAATGACGTGACGTCCCTTTTTTTGTGTCCGAGTGTAATATTTCCTTCCATCATGAATTGAGTATTTCATCACATGTATTTCTTTATTCTATGAAACCTGTGTTATTTGAACACATCTTTAAACTATTAAAATATAACATCAAAAAAACACAAAACCAAGGAGTTTGGGGGTTTTACAGTCCACCACGTTGCGTCCTGACAAGTATCCACAGTAATTAAACTCTAAAAATTGAATGTCAGTTATTGTAAATGGAAATTAAAAATACAGTGGCATTATTTTATGCTTGAACCTTTTTAAATAAAACATTCTTTGCAAATAAAAGTAATTTTAAAGCTGTTAAGAAATGTAAAAAACTTTTGTCCCGTAATTTTCACCTTGTCAAATGTCAGGGTGGTGCAACCGTAACATTAGACTTTTATTTTAAAGTGAAGAGAATAAAACAGGAAACAGGAAACTGCATCAGCCAGAGGAGCCGTTTACTGTAAACACTGGTTCACCTTTTCAAACATCTAAAGAGACTTATACTGATAAAAAAGGTTTTTTCACTTCATTGGTGACTGGAACAATTTCCATGTCAGGTGGTACAACCAATGTAATAATGTGAAATGTTATTTTAACATCAAATTATTTATCTTATTCACAAATAAAAGAAATGAAACACACAAAATGAAATTGTATGAGTCACTACAGACACTTGAGAGATACTTGCCAATAATTTCACACAAAAAAAATAACAGGAACATATAAATATATTTTCATATTAAACCAACGTGGTGGACTGTAAAAACCCACGAGTTTAATTTTTATGATTTTTTATTACTTGGATTTTAGAAACTTTACAACCAGTTGATGACTTTAGACAATCTTTTGTATTAAGAAGAGAGTCTTTATACAAAAATAGGTAAAAGTTTCTTGAAAAATTTTATAAGTTTTTAGACCCTCTTTTTGTCATTGACCCATACATAAATTATGACCTGTTATTTAGCATCTCTAATGATGGCCGGAACACAACATCACAGAGATAGAGTACAAAGCCCTCTAATAACTGTAATTTGTGGCTCATTATCATCAAAATGTTTCAGATATTTTGAAGTTTTCACACATTTTATTACTTCCATATCAGCAAAGCTCATGTGAATCAGCTCAGTAAACAACAACTTTTATGATTTTTACCTTTCAGAAATAGGCTTTTTTATTCTACCCTGATATAAAAATGATGCATGACTTTCATTGATGTTCACACTCTTAAAAAATCTCATAAATGGGCAACATGAATAATGAATAGAAAGTTACTGCCATACAATATGTATTATGTATAAGTTATCAGCGGCTCAAGAATGCCTCCCTTGGAATTGATTTCTACTCTTATTTTGCTACAAAGCACCACTGTTTGATGGAATTAAAAAAAAAAGGTGATATTGACATATTTGGAGAACAATAACATGTTTTGAGGCCTGAGGCACAGCTCTCACAGACAGAGCAAGGAAGTTCAAATTGCTAAGAGATTAATTTAAACTCTGCTTTGGATTTGTTCTGTCTCATAAAAGAATCTAATCTCAGGCCATTCTTCATCCCTGCTTGTTTATGACTGTTTCTCATTCAGCAAACTCATATATGTTCTCCTTTCTCTCTTAGCTGGCCCGCCCCAGCCTGGACCGCCTGGTCGACACTTGGGCCACTACCCGTCTCTCCCCCCCGGGTACCAGAACACACCGGCCCCCCACAACGCCACACCCCCCATGCATCCTGCACTGCAGGCCGCCACGCAGCCTTACACTCAAGCACCTCAGTCATACCAGCAGGTAAGAGGAACAGTCCAAACATCTGCTGTTGAGTTCTTTTAAAGCATTTTCAGCACAAGCACAAGAAGAAGCATACGTTTTAGGTTACTACCTGCAGGGTGGGGGTTTTATAGTGACTTTTCATGCATGTTGAGACATTCAGTTACCGTATTTTCCGCACTATAAGGCGCATAGAGTAGAAGCTACAGTCGTGGCTGGGGTTGCGTTATGCATCCACTAGATGAGCTGCGCTAAAGGGAATGTCAACAAAAAAATCAGATAAGTCAGTCAAACTTAATTAACTCTTTCCCCGCCAGCGTTCTGATGATTAGTTGCCAGCCAGCGCCAGCGTTTTTTACCTTATCCACGAATCTTTGAAGGCCCATTGAAAATGTTGTGTTTGGGTTCTTTGTATAGTGAATACATCAAAAGAAAGAAGAGGGTTCCAGCTTTTCAATTCAGAAAACGGATTTATTTTATCTCCGTTACTTTTTGAGTTATCACCATTTGAATATCAGCCATTTTCAAGAAAAAGCAACATTCCAAACAAAAAGCCCGGAAAACAGCGTTTTTAAAGCAATAAGTTTCCATGAAAGTTGCTTCTTCTTCGTTTGTTTTGTGCACTAAGAGAAGTGTGAGGTTGATGCACAAGATGCACAATAGCGCCCTCGGCATTGTGGCGGCAAAATCACGGAATGACGGAAAAACTCGTCAATGGCGGGGAAGCGTTGTGACCTGATTGACGGAATATCTCGTCAATGGCGGGGAAAGAGTTAATAGAATATAAACCAGCATTCTCACAACTCTGTTCACTTCCAAAATGAATAAAGAGCTGTTTTATTTTTTCCCGAGGTAATGTCAGTGACGTTGTTTTTTGCGACACAGTTCTTTCAACAACAGCAAGTTATAACAGATAGTGCAACATTTTTATCACGTAGTGGAGGGGAAACGTTTCTGAGATTCAGTAAACACGTAAAAGAAACAGTTTGATACCGTTACGGTAAATCAAATGTTAATGCAAGCGCAATGTAATGACGCTCGAAATAGTGCAAAGCAATAACAATATCTCAACGTTGTCTCTTACAAAGAGCCATTTTGGGGTCTTTACGCACACAAATGGACTTCACTCTCTATCGCTCTTACCGCTATTACTTCGGCGACACCTCTTGACTACGGTAGCTACGACTAACCAATATTAATCCATATTGTTACCAGCGGGAGCCTCCCCCTTCAAGGAGGTGGCATTATGGGTAGTGCATGCGTGTGTGTGTGTGCGTGCGTGTGTTCGTGTGACGTCGTTGTAGTGGAGACAGAGTGGCATGTTGTGTGTGGGTGTGGGAGACGTAGGCCATTGAATGAGAGCAGAGGGGAAATATAACTGTTGTAAAGAAAAAGAAGATGAATGAAGTCCCAGTTCCACTCAAGATAACCCGACTCTGTCTTCCTAAGTGAAGGTGAATATTAGAACAGTGGACACAACGAGCCGAGTCACGAGGCTGGAGAAAGCAACGATATATAAGGCGCATCGGATTAAAAGGCGCACTGTCAGCTTTTGAGAAAATTGAAGGCTTTTAGGTGCGCATTATAGTGCGGAAAATACGGTAATCTACTTTTCTAATAGGTAAGCTTCTGCTGTAATAGTCAATTTTGTAGAAAATATTGAATCTTCAAATCATAGACATTCAAAGTGAACATTGAATCACTTGTAATTTTCTGTGACTGCAGCCCCCCGTTGGCCCAGGGCCGGCCCAACTGAGCCCGTCCCTGGCGGCCATGAGTCTCCAGTCCAGCACCCCAGAAGCCCTGAGAGTGGTCAACCTGCTGCAGGAGAGGAACCTGCTGCCACCAACCCCCATCCCTGCCCCAACACCCTGCCTCCCACAAGACCTGCAGAAGATTAACTGCAACCCAGAGTGAGCCACAACCAATCATAGCTGACTGTGTCTACCCTCGATTCACGAAACAGTCTTTTTTTCCAAAGTGATGGCAAAAACTACTTTGACTATTTGGTTGTACTCACCAAAAACTTCTGTGCTTGTGTTTCTTCTCAGGGTTTTTCGTTCTACGCTAACCAGCATCCCTCAGACCCAGTCTCTGCTCAATAAAGCCAAGATGCCTCTGGGCCTGCTGCTACACCCCTTCAAAGACCTCTCGGTAACAGCTCATGAGATCACACATTCAAAACTACATTTACACTCGCTGAAACTTCCTCTCAGTTGTCTGCTACATGAAAACCTCATTTTTTTATGGGTCATGCACGTGTGAAAACTGGTTTAATGTAAGAAAAGTATGAAGAGGAACTTTGCGAACAATAACTTAACATTTCCCTGAGGTAGAAGAGTTTGTGTTTAACCCGGCTCTTATAAGAAAGTGAAAGAGAAAAGGTGTGAGTGATGGGAAAGAAGATTTGAGGGATGGTGGGCACATCAAAGTTTATTTCTGTGTAACTGAAATGCATTAAATGAGCTGAATCTCATGGTTTCTTTTTTGCATCATACTGTTATGACTGTTTCCTGAATTTAAAAAGATAAGTCAACAGCCTCTTTCTGTAATTATGTCCCTCTGAAAAAGAAAACCACAGTGGAGAGTTAGGACTTAAGAATAGCATTTGACTGAATTATCCCTTCGGCAAAACCCTTGAAAAAACTTTACTTTTCTCCTCACTGTGTTGATTGGGGACACAGACGTTGCACAACTTGGACAGCAACAAGAATGTCTTTATTAAAAGGCCAGTGGCTGCAGACTGGAAAAAGAGTTTCGCTCACACAATGGATGTTTTGTTCTGTGTTTTTCCTTGCAGCAGCTTCCTGTGGTGACATCCAGCACCATCGTCAGGTGTCGATCCTGCAGAACATACATCAATCCCTTTGTCTCCTTCTTGGACCAGAGGAGGTGGAAGTGTAACCTGTGTTACCGGGTCAACGATGGTAAGAAAGAGCGGTGGAGTGCTGACAGGGAGATAATCAACTGAAAGGGCGTCTGTCAGGTGGAGCACTTAGAGGGTTCAGTAAAACTAGGCACCATAAAAAGTAGTGAAAACAAAAAACAAATGGGACCGAATTAGATTAAAAAAATATTATAAATCCATTGTAATTTGTTTAAAACACACGCTTAAGGCCCAAAACAAGGGCTTAAGGCTAAATCAGGGGCTAAAGGCTAAAACAGGGGCTAAACTGTTTGTGCTAGTGTTGATTCCTGTCCACATGCAGCAGTTATTCTGCAGTGATCTGTTCAAACCTGAGAGTCTATCAATAAAATGAAGAACCACTTATCTTTGCTCTGCTTGGTGAGGTTGGAGTTGGTAGATGAGACCTGGTAGGACACAACCAGGATTCACTAACGTCACAGACACGTATCAGAGCACCGGGCTGTGAGGAGCCAAGCTAAGTGTAGCTGGCGACTTAACTACGCTACAAACTTGTGTCAAGTTTCAAACAACAGCGCTGCCCAACTGTTGATAAATACATTACCTTAGTGCGTTGTAAGAGAAGGTTTGTGATCTCTAATACACTGCAAAAAGGGAAATCTAAGCAAGTCATTCTGTCTTATTTGTAGTAAAAATTGTCTTGTTGTTCTTAATTTGAGCCACATTCACCTAAACATATACATAAAAATGTCTTATTTCAAGTTTTTTTAAGACAAAAATGAAGTGTAAATTGCTTGTCACAAGTCAAAAAAAAATCTGCCAATGGGATAAGACGAATTCGCCCTGGAAGTTTCTTGAAATTAGCAAGATGTCTTAAAACAAGAATCTTTTATCTTATCTCATTGGCAGATTTTTTTTTTACTTGTTACAAGCAATTGATGCCTCATTTTTGTCTTTAAAAACTTGAAATAAGACATTTTTATGACCTGATCTGGTGAATGTGGCTCAAATTAAGAACAATAAGACAATTTTCACTACAAATAAGACAGACTGACTTGCTTAGATCTTTGTTTTTGCAGGGGGCGTGGCCTATGATGTCACCCATGTGTTTCTGAAACTGAGTTTTGAAGCAAAACGGCTGATGTGGCCAAACTGGAAACGGATCTGGCTTTAAGTCACCACACTCACCCTATCGGGGCACCTTCTGTTGCCAAAATGTTGAAAACATTTGCAAGATTTTGCAGAAGTGTGGCGAGAGCTTGCACGCTGCAAAAACGGAAATCTAAGCAAGTCATTCTGTCTTATTTGTAGTTAAAACTGTCTTATTGTTCTTAATTTGAGCCACATTCACCAGACCAGGTCATAAAAATGTCTTATTTCAAGTTTTTTTAAGACAAAAATGAGGTGTAAATTGCTTGTAACAAGTCAAAAAAAATCTGCCAATGGGATAAGACGAATTCACCTGGGAAGTTTCTTGAAATTAGAAAGATGTCTTAAAACAAGAATCTTTTATCTTATCCCATTGGCAGATTTTTTTTTTACTTGTTACAAGCAATTGACGCCTCATTTTTGTCTTTAAAAACTTGAATGAGACATTTTTATGACCTTGTCATGTAAATGTGGCTCAAATCAAGAATAGTAAGACAAATTTGACTAAAAATAAGACATAATGACTTGCTCAGATTTCAGTTTTTGCAGTGTACCGTGTTGAAGTGAGTTGGTTGTTTAAAGATTTTATGACATCCCTCAAACCGACAACTGTTTTCATCCTGATGACCGACGACTCAAGCATCCATTCTTGTTTTTGTATCAGTAGCATTACGATGACCAATGATCTGTTTGTGTGTGTGTAGTTCCAGAGGAGTTCATGTACAACCCCGTCAGCAGATCATACGGAGAGCCGCACAAAAGACCAGAAGTCCAGAACGCCACCATTGAATTCATTGCTCCTTCAGAATACATGGTGGGTTCATCATCAGCATCATCGACACTGGAACTATTTAATACCTCTTTATGTACAAACTGTGTGTCTGTGTGTGTGAGTGAGTCTCTGACCTTTACATGAGTTCACTGAGTTTCTCTTATCTCCCCAGTTGAGGCCTCCGCAGCCAGCTGTTTACCTCTTCGTTCTCGATGTATCCCACAATGCAGTTGAGACGGGCTACCTGAATGTGTTCTGTCAGTCTTTGCTGGACAACATCAACTCGTACGATCTTTTGCACTCTTCAAAAATAAATGTCGAAATGTTTTTACTCAGAGTTAGGGACTTTTTGAATGTCTCGGCCAGTAACTCACAAAATACGAGCTGAATGATTTATCGTCGCTCTTATCTATCATGACACAGCCAAAAGAAACCTGCAGGGTCGGGATGAGGATTGGTAAATAATTGGTTAAAGAACTCTCCAGGCACTAGGGTGTTAAATTCAAGCTTGTGATTGTGTCTCTTAGGCTTCCTGGGGACTCGCGAACAAAGGTAGGCTTCATCACCTTTGACAGCACCATCCACTTCTACAACCTCCAGGAGGGACTTTCCCAGCCGCAGATGCTCATCGTGTCTGACATTGAAGGTGAGACGTAGCTGACGGCGAGGACCACTCACTTAAATTTACACTCAACTCAACTTTATTTATAGAGCACTTTAAAAACAACCATAGCTGAAAACAAAGTGCTGTACACATATGAAGAAACACTGAAACAAAGATAAAAAATCATATATAACACTTAAGTTATTGCTCCATTGTTTCATTGTTCCTAAAAACAAATTTAAGAACAATAAAAACAATAAGTAAAACAATAACTAAAAACAAACCATAAAACACTAAAACAGAGTTGAGTCTCATGGAGTGTTAAAAGCCAAGGAATAAAAGTGGGTTTTAAGTCGAGTTTTAAAAACAGACAGTGAGGTGGATCGTCTGATGTGGAGGGGGAGCTCGTTCCACAATTTACACAGAGCTGCTTTGCACACACACACACACGTCTTTGCAAGATATGTATTTTTAGGGTTTTACATGGGAAATCAAACGCAGAATCGCGAAATGTAATATTTGTCTTATTACTTGTTCTTCCTCAGATATCTTTTTACCAACACCAGACAGCCTTCTAGTAAACCTCAATGAATGCAAAGAGGTAAGAAACCACTAACCATGTAATAAAAGCTTAAAACCTCTGAAATTCATCTTGTTTACAGATTTTCAGCCCAGATTTTTTGGACTCTTTTCTTCACACTTTGTTGCAAACTTGAAATGAGACACAACATTTTTTCTTCAGAGACTGAATCATCTTTGCAAAAACGAGACTCACTCCTTGTTTTTTTTTTTTTTCCAGCTTGTGCAAGATCTACTAAAGAGCCTGCCAACATTATTCGAGAAGACCATGGAGACCCAGTCTGCCCTGGGTTCAGCTCTGCAAGCAGCCTTCAAGCTGCTGTCCCCAACTGGGGGGAGAATGACTGTGTTTCAGACCCAGCTGCCTAACCTTGGTGTGGGAGCGCTTCAGTCCAGGGAGGACCCCAACCAGCGGGCATCTGCCAAGGTGAGATCATTAAAAGCATCATTGGGCTAGGAAACAAAAGAGCTCACAGCACATTTTTTTATAATAATAATAATAATAATACATTTTATTTATAGAGCGCTTTTCTGAATACTCAAAGACACTTTACAGACATAAAAAACATCAAATAAAACAATAATAAACAACAATCATAAGAACTTATAACAATGAGAACAAGACAAAACACAACCATGGGATACATTTAAAAGCAGTTAGACATTAAAAGCAGTTTTAAAAAGATGCGTTTTGAATGTGGATGGGTTTGGACAGGCTTGGATGTGTTGTGGTAAGGTGTTCCAGAGGGTGGGGGCAGCCACAGAGAAGGCTCTGTCCCCTCAGGTTTATGTTTTTGATTTTATTTAAAGCAAAGATGGAACTTGTCAGCAATAAAATGACAGTGATGAACCTGAAATAACGTCCTCCTCCTGTTGGTTTCTCCTCAGGACATCCAACATTTATCCCCAGCAACAGATTTCTACAAGAAGCTGGCTCTGGACTGCTCCGGCCAGCAGGTGGCGGTTGATCTGTTCCTCCTCAGCTCTCAGTACTGCGACCTGGCATCTCTTGGTAAGCCTGAAGTGTTTGATTTTAACTTTTAGTCCTTCCCCAAGAAACTTTCATCATATTAAAACAAAATGAACCCATCAGCCTCTCATTTTTGCTCGGACTCTTTTCGCTTGTGTCTCCCAGGCTGCATATCAAGATACTCAGCAGGAAGCATTTACTACTACCCCTCGTACCACCACCAGCACAACCCTGCTCAGGTGGAGTGTTTCCAGAAGGATCTGAAGAGATACTTGACGAGGAAGATCGGCTTTGAGGCCGTCATGAGGATACGCTGCACAAAAGGTTGAGCACTGACCTGAACTGACTTTCAACACCTTACAGTTTTATGCTGAAACACCATATTTGATTGTTTTTTCTGTTTTTTGTTTAATCAAATGTGATTCCTGAAATGACATGAAAGAGTCCAATTTTCAGTGTTAAATGGACAATTTTTTAAAGATAGTCTCAAAAGTACAGTTTCCGTCAAAGGGATTTATTATTTGTTTTTGGTATTAAAGTTTTGTATTTCTCTCCATCTGCCTCTCCGCAGGTCTGTCCATCCACACGTTCCACGGAAACTTCTTTGTTCGTTCCACAGACCTGCTGTCCCTGCCCAACGTGAATCCAGATGCTGGCTTTGCAGTTCAGATGTCCATTGAGGAGAACTTAGACGACATGCAGGTCGTCTCCTTCCAAGCTGCGCTGCTTTACACGTCCAGCAAAGGTCTGAATACAAACGCACAAAGATATGTGAAATGACCAAAGGAATCAGTCTCTTTTGCTAATTGAATGTGTTTTCTCTCGCAGGAGAGAGAAGGATCCGTGTCCATACTCTGTGTCTCCCTGTGGTTAATTCTCTGTCAGACATCTTTGCTGGGGCTGATGTTCAGGCTATCACAGGACTGCTGGCGTGCATGGGTATGTGTGATTCAGAAAGCTTAAAAACAGAGTTTGGCCTTCATTTGAGGAAAGATTTTTGGTAGGGATGTGTCTGCCCAATTTTGGCATTTTTCAATGTATTTTAGTTGGTATTTCAACCATTGCTGCTGAACACTAATGTATAAATATAACTGAGCGCTCTGAGTTCTCCCAACCTGGTAAAGTTGATTATAAATAATAAAATAAGGTTCATTGATGTGGAACAGCAGCCACACTTATCGTTATTACAGTACACACGTCATCAGTGTGGGAATATATCAAACTAGAAAACAGTCTAACAAGCACATGAGAAAACATTTATGACCTACGATTTTTTCACGAAGCATTCAATATGACCAAAACATCCAAAAACAACATGCAGCATAGTTCACAAACAAAGTAAAAAGACTGCTCCACTGTTTTCTGGACTTTAAAAGCACAGAAAAATATCCATGGGGGAGAGAAGAAAGTGGGATGTAGATTTATGCCATATCAAAAAAAAAAAAAGGTTTACAAAAAGGTTCTATTGTATGAAAATGATGCTTGTTACTGTTATTTGACACCATGTCAGATTATTGTTATTTACTTTAGGCGTACCTGAAAATGATCCAACTCTATTTCTGATCTGATAAACTCACACTGAGTCTAAATTGTTAATTTTAATGCTTCTGATAGTAAAATAACCAAAGAGGAGCTACATCTTCAATTTCCTAAACCCTCCCTCTGAAATTATTCCACATTCATGCACCAAACCATCTTTTTGATGGCAGAATCCAAAATAGCTGCAAGTTTTTCTTCCCCTTTGCTGTTATTAGCACCGACAGATGGAGATGAGTGGTGACAGCTGTGGTTACCAAGCGACCGTCGCACACCGAGCGGTTGAATCTGCCTTTGCTCGTCTCAGATTCATTCAGAGAACAGACGTTGACATTTCAATTGCTTCAAAATAAATCACAGAAAACGCTTCTAGAAAGATTTCTGACTCAACAGAAGAGATAAATCTGTGTTTAACCCTTTATTATCTCACCGTGAGACTTTGAGATTCGTGAAAATAAAAAGTCATGATGTACAGGTACAAATGACCTTTTTTTAGACTCAAATCTCAAAACCTTCTTTATAAATATTCAGGAAGTTTCATCATGTAATACACATTAAATTCTCCCTCATTCCTTCTCTGCAGCTACAGACCGCTCCGTGACAGCAAGTCTGAGTGACGCCAGAGATGCCATGACCAACGCCTCCATCGACTCTCTGTCGTCTTACCGTCAGTCCGTGTTGACCATCCAGCAGCCTGGTCTGCTGGCGCCAGCCTGCCTCAGACTCTTCCCCCTCTACATCCTCGCCCTGCTCAAACAGGTGATCTTCTTTTCTGGCACATAAATGTCTTTTCACTCCCAGGATGATGGGATTGTATGATCTTTATTTACCTTTTTCATGTGTGTGAACCTACAGAAAGCCTTCAGGACGGGGACCAGCACCAGGTTAGACGACCGCGTGTTTGCAATGTGTCAGCTGAAGTACCAGCCGCTGGCCTACTCCATGCTGATGATCCACCCCGCTCTCTACCGCATGGATGATCTGACGGATGAGGTAACTTCATACTGGTGCAGAAAAAGGGAGGCAAAGCAGAAATATTGTGATTTAAAAGGGGTTTTTTTATACAACCCTAATTCCAGTGAAGTTTGGACATTGTGTAAAACCCAATGTTCCAATGAACCCGTTCACCTGTAGAATGATCTAGACCAGGGGTACACAAACTTTTCTGCCTGTGACCCCCAAAATAGCAGCGTTAGAGACTGGCGACCCCCTGCTGTGGTACAACATTAACGGGCCAATCCAAAAACAGACAAAAACAAACAAAATACCCCCAAAGATACTTCATTTAACTGATCAGTAGTAAATTTACCGACTAATGTGCACTTTGCTGCGTTCACTGCATCAAACTTCGACAAAGAAATGTAAGAATTTAACCCCTATTTTTGCTTTTATTCTTACAATATTGGATGAAATTGTTCATAGTTTTCGATTTTGGGACACATTCAACGACCCCCTATCAATATCTCGCGACCCCCCAAAGGGTCCCGACCCCCACATTGGGAACCACTGATCTAGACAAGAAATGTGTTGCAGAAGCATCAAATTCAGAATGAGTGAATATTCGCAGGAAACTATGAAGTTTTTCAGTTTGAACAATAAATATCTTGTCTTTTTAGTTTCTTCAATGGAATATTATAAATAAATTATATTGTTGCATTATTATAAATAATAAATTGAGGATTTAAGAATCAGTGTTTACTGATTTTATTTGTCTTATTCAACGTCCAAACTTCATTGGAAGCGGGTGAGTAGATGAGTTGAACATTTTTTAGCTGTTAAGGCTTTTATTTTGTACTTTGAAGCTTGGATTTCTTTTTTCATTACTCTGTTGGAAGGCAGAAGTGAAACACTTATCCTCTTTTATCTGCTGTTTCCTCCTCCTCAGGGAGCTCTGAACATCAACGAGCGGACCATCCCTCAGCCCCGGCTGCTGCAGCTGTCAGTGGAGAAGCTCAGTAGAGAGGCTGCTTTCCTCATGGATGCTGGAACAGTATGAAACTTTAATCCAATGCTCAAAAATCTGCTCTTTATTCAAGCTTTGACAAATACAAAAAGCGTGGGAGTGAAAGTGTGTTTAAAGTTTGCCTGATTTTTTTCTTGATTTCTCTCATGGATGTAAAAGTCCCTCTATGACAGTGGATTGGGTTTATTGACTGTGTGAACTTGTTCTGTTTTTATAGGTGATGTATTTATGGATCGGACGAAACTGCAACCCCACCTTCCTCACACAAGTCCTGGGAGTTCCCAGCTATGCTGCTGTGCCTGACAACCTGGTAGGAAGGGACTTTAGAAACTGTGGCTCAATCATCACATGAATTTTGTCGACCTCTTGATTAATTAAGCCTCATCCACACGAAGTCAAAACGCTTAACAGTTTCCAAAACGATCGTCATAAAGGTGAAGGCGTCTCAGAAAATGTGTGCGTTCTATAGCAGCCGTTCCCAACCTGTGGTCCGCGGCCCCCCGGTGGGCCATGAAAGTATTGCGAATGGGCCGCCAAATTCCAACAAAAAAGTCTGGTCCAAGTGAAGTGTAAATACAAGATACAAATAAACAGAATAATGTTAATAATGTTAAAACTCAGTCATGTTTAAAGGAAATTAACAATGTTCAGATATTCATATATCAAAAATAGTCCTTTAAGAAGGTGTGTTACAGCCAAATAGGTAACATGACCTGAAACTTAACAATGAATTGTAACAAGTTGTTACATTTTGGGGGAAAAGTTCTGATGTTTTGGGCTCAGTATCTGTTATATTATTGAAAAGTTATGACATTTTGGGTTTATTACATTCTTTTTTATCACATTTTGGGTTGCTGTTACATTTCAGGTCATTGTTACGAATAACAAGGCATTTTATATAAACAAAGTAATTGTTTTATTATCATTTTATTGACTTAATTCTTGTTATTGTTTTTATGTGACTGTCTGTATGGCTGACTATGAAACATGTGCTGCTGTCTTGGCCAGGACTCCCTTGTAAAAGAGATTTTTTTATCTCAATGGGAAAACTCCTGGTAAAATAAAAATATCCTCCGTACTTATTGGGTCAAAGGTGGGCCCCAACATTTTTGAGACTTAAAAGTGGGCCCTGAGTTGGAAAAGGTTGGGAATCACTGTTCTATAGGAATGCACTCAATACGCATGAAGACGCTGTAAAACACTTGCCAGACCTCTAGGGGCGCTGTAACGATATGAGGGAAACAAGCGGAAACAGAAGAACAAACAGTGGGCATGAAGACTTTTGGCTAAAGTTGTGCCGTACTGTGTCCTCTATGATTGTTTTAACTCTGGGGTGGTTGAGAAGAAGGAGATTTTGCTGCCAAAGGGATAGCAGGGTCACCAGCTTCATCAACACATACGCTACATAGTACGCCGCCATTGTTGTTGTTGTTGCCATAGTGACGCTTGTGGCGCATGCGTATTAATGACGCTGTGAAAATATGACGTCAGCGTTTCTGAAAAGTTGTGGAGAGCCAGTTTACACGGAGCCGCGTATACAGCGTTTCTAAATCTTCCCACTTTGGGACCTGGTTTCAGAAATGATCGTTTACAGACCCACAAAACGCCGTCTTCGTATGGATGATACGCAGATTCAGCAAAAAACGTATGACCTTGTTTTGTCTTCGTGTGGATGGGGCCTTAGTCCTCCTCCAGGTCGATAAGCTGGTTTTCTTTCTCCCCTCTCTTAGTATCTGCTCCCAGAGCTGGACACTGCCGAGTCTCAGAGAACCAGAGCTTTCGTTGGCTGGCTGAGGGATCAAAGGCCCTTCTTCCCCTCCCTGCACGTCATCAGGTGGGCAACACAAAAAGTCCTACATGAGAGCACAAATACCAAAGACTTTTTTTTTTTTTCTCCCACAATCTACTGAGTAGACTAATGAGAATACATTAGGCTGGCTAAAAATGTATAGAGGGCAGATCCCAGTACAAGCAACAACTAGTCCTAGTAAGGAAAGGACAGAGACTACGTATGTGGATGTCCTTGACCTCGAGTATCAGATTGGGGCTGATCTTGGCATTTTTTAATGTATCGTTGAGCAGCTTCAGCCTACATTCTGAACTTTCACGTTAGCTGTTGTTGAGCAGGACTTGCTGCTGAGCACTAAGCGTCAGTATAACCGAGCGTTCCATAGTCACCTTACCTCATAAAGTAAGTGATGATAAATAATAAAATAAGGTTCAATGAGGTAGAACAGCAGCCACATCTATGAGCTTAGCATTAGTAACTCTGTGGCTTCAATGTCAGCATGGTGTATATGGGTCAATGAGGTGACGTCCCTTTTTTTGTGTCTGAGTGCAATATTTCCTTCCATCATGAATTGAGTATTTCATCACATGTATTTCTTTATTCTATGAAACCTGTGTTATTTGAACACATCTTTAAACTATTAAAATATAACATGTTTTTTTGTGTTTTGGTTCCTCAAACCCCCAAAATGTCAGGTGGTGCAA
>RPOG01004370.1:23345-45774 GCA_008086565.1 Thalassoma bifasciatum | reverse complement strand
GTTAACTGCCCTTTTGTCAGAGCGCTCTGCTCCCCCGTGAGTGATTTACGGCCATCACGCTGCTTTTATAAACTCTAATTTATTGCGATCTGCTTGAAGAGCATAAACTGATTAAAGCGCAGCAGCACAATGTCCTCGGCGCTCGATATAGATCAATGCTTCGTTTGAATTTGGTGCCAAAGCAGAGCCGCATAAAAAAGGCCGGCCGATGTGTGGAAATTTTATCGTTGAGGGTTTTATCATAGGACTGCGCCTGCTTCTTTAACATGTGCTCGCATGCTGCTGTCAGGGTGTAGAGCTTTGATTTCCCACCCGTGAAAATACCAGGTAGAAAGACGGGTTGACGTGAGGTGAAGAGGATGGGAGTTTGTCGTTCCAGTTGAACCAGACTTTCTGTTGGGGTGCAGATGAAACTGCATTGGTCTTATTACATTATATTGTTAAACTCAGCATCTATTATACTGTCTAAAAATGCTGGACAGTGCCACCTTCCCTTGTATTTTCCTTGTTTTATTTGATTGGCAATTGGCAAATCAGCCAAAAAGGAGCATCCAATCATCAAGAAGTAACCGGGGAAAGTTCCTCAGAAAGTTCATGTTTCCGTCCCTTAGTAAGAAGCACCTTCGCTTATTTGGATTTTTGAAAGTATTTGATGACATGTACAACAGTGAATCACACATGTAATGGATTTTTTGAAGATTTACACTGTCTCATATTTTGTTCACCAACATATGGTGGACTAAGCTTTGGTGTCCACATAATTGTCGGAAAGCCTATTAGTCAGAAGGTTTGTTAGTTGGAATATCAGAGGGCCCTTTTGTCAGGAAACCAGAGTGCAAGTTAGCCAGAAAGCCTGTTTGTCAGGAAATGAGAGGCCAGTTAGGCAGGATGTCAGAAGGGCCAATAGCCAGAAGGCCCTTTAGTCAGAAAATCAGCAGGCGTGTCAGTCAGTAGGCCTGTGGGTCATAAAATCAGAAGGCTCATTAGTCTAAATATTAAGGCTTGTTTGTCAAAAAATCAAAAGTCATGTCAGTCAGAATATCAGATGGCCTATCAGTCAGAAAAACCCTGTTAGTCAGAAAACCAGAAGGCCTGTTGGTCAGTGGGCTTCTGGGTCATAATATCAAGAGGCCTATTAGTCAATTAAATATAAAGGCTTGTTTGTCAAAAATTCAAAAGTCCTATTGTCAGAGTATCAGATGGCCCATCAGTCAGAAAAACGAAAACCCTGCAAGTCAAAAACTCAGAAGGCCTGTTAGTCAGAATACTAGAAGATTTGTTCGTCAAAACATAAGAAGGCAAGTAATTCAAAATATCAGAAAGTCAGTTAGCCATTAAATCAGCTCTATTAATCAGAAAATTAGATGGCTCATTATTGAGAAGATCCCATAGTCAAAAAAAATTCAGAGGGTGTGTTTGTCAGGAGGCATCTTAGACGGGAAATCAGAAGGTCTATTACTCTGAAAACCCTAAAAAAACAGAAAGCCTGTCAGTTAGACGGCATGTAAGTCAAAGTATTAAAAGGCTGTTAGTCAGGTAACCTGTTAACCAAAAATCAAGAAGGCCCATTAGTCAGGAGGCATCTTTGACAGGATATCAGAAGGTCTATTAGTCTGAAAACCGGAAGGCCTGTCAGTTAGACGGCATGTTAGTCAAATTATTAGAAGGTTTCTAGTTAGGTGGCCTGTTAGCCAAAAATCCAGAAGGCCTGTTAGTCAGTGAGTCAAACAGGCTATAGTCAAAAGGTCCATCAGTCAGAAAGTCAGAAGGCCAGTCAGTCAGAAAGCTAGTTTGATTCGAGGGTTGCAACTGACCTATAATGTATTTCCTGACTAAAGGGCCTTCTGGCTTTACAGCAACTTCTGCTTTTGCTGTGTGCATCTGTTGAGTCTTAAGTTACTGAGTTTGTTCAAGCTTTAATGCTACTCTAAACGTACTGTACTACCCGAGGAAACACATCAGGGTTCCTTTAAAGCGAATTGAAGTGTTAGTTCCCATGAATCTGAGCTTGAACCGGACGTTTTGGCGCAAACAGTTGCGTTACAGCGAGGTGTCTTCTTTCCACAGTTCAGAGAGTGTTCTTCTCTGTCAGCTGCTTCCTCTTTGACATTTCCCTCTTTTCCCATCATCCTCCTCTTCTCTAAGGTGTGAGAGAGGCCTCTATTCATCCCGGGTTGAGAGACAGGTTGCGGTCCCCACCCTGAGGGCATGTTCGTGTGAGGATTCAGTTCAGGGTGTGACAATGAGGATCATCTGGCTCAAATCAGCCAAACTGTCACGGTTCAGCTCCCAGAGACTGACAGGTAGACAAGTCGGCCCAGACTTGCCACAGAGAGACGCTGACAACGCCATCAAGGGCTCGCCCTCGCCCGCTTTATCCGACTTTATATTCGCAGAGATAAGCAGACTCTGAATTAATTACGCTGCGAGGATCTTTATGAACGCCGGATAGCTTAACGCCTTTCACATCGGCAACGGCGGCGGCGGTGCTGACAGAGATGTTGTCCTCACACGGAGCTCCTCTTCAAAGGTTATCAACCCGAATTCCAAGACAGGAATCAGAGAGGAGAGGAGGGTGAAATAGACTCGAGCTGCTTTGATGAGGGAGGATTGCGATGAAAGAAGCTTTCAAAGCACAAAAGGCTTCTCCGCTCTTGTTCTGTTTGCTTCTCGTCCCGGGCTGTCACTCTCTAAAGATTTGTCAAGCACGCACACTCGGCTGCCTGCGTCGCACTCTCGCTCCCAGCTACCGAACCCAAACCTGGTGCTGAAGCAGATTTCGTGTACGACGTTGCACGCTTGTCTCTTCCTATCTTTCCCGTCACCACTTAAAGAGCGAGCGCCAACACCAGCCTCAGCTACAGAAACGCCATCAGACTTTTAATATCAGGAGATGTGAGGAGTGATGAAGGGAGAAGGGGAATAAGTAAGATGTCATCTTTAATGTCGGAGACTGAACGTGATCTTTCATTATTTCCCTCCTCCTCCTCCTCCTCCTTCTTCTTGTCTGGCTCCTTGGCGGTGCTGTAACGTTAGCCGTGTTGCTCAGAGCGACACCCTGTCAGGTGGAGTTTACAGACTCTGACACAGTATCCAGTAACCGCCGCGCCAGGGTGAGTGCGAGCCGCAGAAAAAACAGAGAGTGAGACGGACGAACGGTGAGAACGACAGGTTGAAAGACGAGAGCTGAGTGATTGTGACGGACTGGAGCTGCTTGTCTCAGGACGACGGCTGCCGGGCAAGAGGCCGAGACGTTTGGAAGTTGTTCTGTCGACGTTGAACACTTAACAATATATTTAACTGACTTTATTTATGTCTTTTTTTTTTTAACTTAATCAGGTCCTCCCTTTAAAATGCTTGGTTAGGACCTGTTGTGCAGTCCCACTTTACAGCAAAAATAAAAAAACCCTTACTAAATTGTTTGAAACATACGCAGACTTATGCAAAAGGCACCACAACGTTAACTTTTTAGGTTACCTTAAAAATCTGAAAATTAGGACACACTAACTATATGAGACTGGATCCAGAGCTGTCAATCACTCCCTCTAATATTTGGCACCAAAAATCAATTTCAAAGTCCAAATTTGTTGAAAAACCCACTCAAAAGTGACCTCCTGGATGGAAACCCCATGAATCTGCCCCCTTTTGTCTGGTTAAATCATGATAGACTGCCTTTATGGGAGCCAAAACATGTTAAAGTGCACTCTTGGGAGCCGAAATATGCTACAGCGTACTTTCAGGAGCCAAAACACAAACTTGAAAGTGACCTACTTGTACCTCAGAGGCTTCTTGGGAGCCAAAACTTGTGGTAGAGTTGACTTGGGAGCCAAAATATGTGCTAGAGCACATTCTCAGGAGCCGAACTTTCTTTTCTGGATTGCATGCTTATGTGCCCTCCTGGTTTGAAAAACACAATAATCTTTCTTTTTGTCTGGTCAAACATGATAAATTGATCACCCAGGAGCCAAAACACGAACGCTTAAGTGCCCTATTTGGAACCAAACTCGTGCTAAAATGCCATCTATGGCGCCACACTTGTACTAAAGTGTCTTCTTGGGAGCCAGAACACACATTTAAGCGCCCAACTGGATGGCAAACCAAACTAATCTGCCCTTTTGGCTGATTAAAACATGATAAACTGCTTTCCCAGGATACAAAACATACCAAAGTCTTCTTTTGGGAGCCAAAATATGCTACAATGCCCTTTGAGGAGGAAAAACTCACNTTTATGTGCCCTCCTGGTTTGAAAAACATAATAATCTTTCTTTTTGTCTGGTCAAACATGATAAATTGATCACCCAGGAGCCAAAACACGAACGCTTAAGTGCCCTATTTGGAACCAAACTCGTGCTAAAATGCCATCTATGGCGCCACACTTGTACTAAAGTGTCTTCTTGGGAGCCAGAACACACATTTAAGCGCCCAACTGGATGGCAAACCAAACTAATCTGCCCTTTTGGCTGATTAAAACATGATAAACTGCTTTCCCAGGATACAAAACATACCAAAGTCTTCTTTTGGGAGCCAAAATATGCTACAATGCCCTTTGAGGAGGAAAAACTCACTTAAGTGCCCTTTTGGGAGCCAAAACACATGCTTAAGTGCCCTCTTGTGAGTTAGATCAAGCTAAAGTATCCTCTTGGGAGCCAAAACATGTTAAAGTGCACTCTTGGGAGCCGAAATATGCTACAGTGTACTTTCAGGAGCCAAAACACAAACTTGAAAGTGACCTACTTGGTGCCACACTTGTACCTCAGTGGCTTCTTGGGAGCCAAAACTTGTGGTAGAGTCGACTTGGGAGCCAAAATATGTGCTAGAGCGCATTCTCAGGAGCCAAACTTGGACTAGTGTTTCTTCTCAGGAACACATGTTTATGTGCCCTCCTGGTTTGAAAAACATAATAATCTTTCTTTTTGTCTGGTCAAACATGATAAATTGATCACCCAGGAGCCAAAACACGAACGCTTAAGTGCCCTATTTGGAACCAAACTCGTGCTAAAATGCCATCTATGGCGCCACACTTGTACTAAAGTGTCTTCTTGGGAGCCAGAACACACATTTAAGCGCCCAACTGGATGGCAAACCAAACTAATCTGCCCTTTTGGCTGATTAAAACATGATAAACTGCTTTCCCAGGATACAAAACATACCAAAGTCTTCTTTTGGGAGCCAAAATATGCTACAATGCCCTTTGAGGAGGAAAAACTCACTTAAGTGCCCTTTTGGGAGCCAAAACACATGCTTAAGTGCCCTCTTGAGAGTTAGATCAAGCTAAAGTATCCTCTTGGGAGCCGAAATATGCTACAGCGTACTTTCAGGAGCCAAAACACAAACTTGAAAGTGACCTACTTGGTGCCACACTTGTACCTCAGTGGCTTCTTGGGAGCCAAAACTTGTGGTAGAGTCGACTTGGGAGCCAAAATATGTGCTAGAGCGCATTCTCAGGAGCCGAACTTGGCCTAGTGGTTTTTCTCAGGAACACATGTTTATGTGCTCTTCTGATTAGCAAAACACACTTATCTTTCCTTTTGCGTGGTCAAAACATGAACAATTGATCAACCGGGAGCCAAAACATGAACCTTTAAGTGCCCTATTTGGAACCAATATACTTGCCACACTTGTACTAAAGTGTCTTCCTGGGAGCCAAAACACACATTCATGTGCACTACTGGATGGCAACCCACTCTAATCTGCCCCTTTGGCTGATTAAAACATGATAAACTGCTTTCCCAGGATACAAAACATGCCAAAATGCTCTCTCAGGAAGAAAAGCGCACTTTAGTACTGTCCTTGGATCCAAAAAGTGTGCTAAAGTGCCCTTTTAGGAGCCAAAACAAATGCTTAAGGGCCCTCTTTGGTGCCAAACCAAGCTCTAATATCCTCTTGGGAGCGAAACGTGCTAAAGTTTCCTCCTTGGATCCAAACTTGCGTTAAAGTGCTGCCTTCGGAGCCAAAACACACATTTGAGTGTCCTTCCTGGATAACGCACCACTCTAATCTGCCCTTTTGGCTGGTTACAACGTGATTATGAGCCCTCTCGGGAGCCAAAACACACCGTTTATGACATTTTTTTTCTTCTGACCCTGCCTTTCAAAATTTCTGTGCACACACAGAACATGTGAATATGTGCATGTGTAAAATCCCACACAATTTCGGTCTTAACTTCCAGTTTTGGTACTTTTAAAATACTGGAAAGTAGAAAACCCCCTCTTTAACTTTTGACAAGCAAAGTTACCTGTAGTTTGAATCCTGTTCCAAGGATGAGCTTCAGTTTTCTTTAACTCTGCTTTTAATTTCATCTCTGCTCAAGTTTGACGAGTACATTGAGTTACAGAAACCTGTTGTTTGTTCCCAGAAAGTTTGCTGTTTTTAATTCCCAGAACTTGGAGCAAAGTAAGAAGTTTAGAGGATAAAACCTGCTCTTCCTTAAGGTCAGATCTCTGCCTTAACAGGTTTAGTAATGGTGGTTGTATCACATGACAAAGCCGTGGCTCCACATCTTCACCTTCCTCAAACGCCCCCTGAACCGTCCTCTTATCTAAGTCTGGATATTGTACATGTCTGCTCCTCGCTGGGGCCTGAAACAGTCCCTCTCTCTTTCTCTCTTTCCTTCTTCCTCTTTGTTTTCAGTTCATTTTGCTGCCTGTGCACAAACACGTCTGCTGTCTGCCTGCTTGCCTGGCAGCCTGCAGGTTTGAGGCCTATATTTAATCACCACAAGGCTTAACTCCCTCTGTCAGTGACGGCTCATTTGACGTGGCGGCCCTGGGCTCTCTCTCTGTCTTCCCGATTCGCTGCCAAATACAATAACTCGTCTCTTTCGTTACCCTGCTGTATGTTATAATTTTGCTATTTTTCACTGTCAGGGTCGGGCCTTTTGAAGACTTTTTATTGAATTTCCTGCTGGACCCTGCTGCCGGGGACATAGCTTTCTTTTTTCTCAGGCTTCACAGTTGTCACGGGGAATTCTCCCCCCCTCACATTTTCTCCTCAGTTATTCAGTGTTTTTCTGTTTCCCCGTGATGACAAGTTAAACCAGTAACATAAGGTCAATAAACGTGTCACACTTAATCATATACGGCACATCTGAATCTCTGAAACTAAACTTTGCCTCCAACAGAACAAAGCAAAGCTGAGGTCTCACTATCATAAGCTGCACATCTAAAAATTAAAAACTTAGAACTTTAACATCCTCTGAACTCATGATCTATTCAGCCTCAAATCATGTTGTAAACCAGGTTGTAAACATGTTTAGTTCTGCTGTAGAGATCAGCTTTTTTCAATGAGTGTGTTGGTGGTTTCTGATACTTTTGGAGCCTGCCTCTAGTGGACGTTTGAAGAACTGCAGGAATGAAGTTGCCATTTTGTTCAAGTCAACCTTACTTAGTCTCTACAGGAAGTTTTAGTTTGTGTTGTAAACACAAAGAAACCTGTTAAAATAAAGTAATGTTAAAAAAGAAAGAAGACAAAATGCAGTACCACATGTGTCCACTGGAGGCTGGCTGCAAAAAACAAAGAATTCACATCACATCCATTGCAATTATGTCCATTTTTACAAGAAGTTAAATAAGCCTAAAGCCTGGTAACAACATAAAATGTGTTATATACTTAACTCATTCATTTCAGGAAAAATCGTAGTTTATTTTTGCACTCCAGATAATATAAATCAAAGTGATGCCCACGACTTCTCCAGTTTATAAAAATCTTGCCTGATAACAGGATTTAGAGAAATAAATGTTCGATAAAAAGACAGTTTTTCAGGATTTTAGTCACAAACTAGTGTCAAAACTCCAGTAGCTTTTTAAAAGCGAGACATTTATCCAACGGCGCTTATTTAATGTCACACTGTAGTCCAACTGGCATCACTCATAGTCAAACAGAGTGTGCAGGAGCAAAGTGAGTGAGTGGAGCACAGGAAGAGAAGAGGAACTGAAACTTGACTTTGTTCACAGAAATGAGGTGTTGTTGGTTAAACATTTGAATGTCCTAAAATACAAATGCCTAATTCTCAAATTATATATATATAGTCCATAAAATTCAGCAGCTTTTTTGGAGTTAATGAACTTGCAGGTTTTGCCCATATATGGTCATGACTGATGGGGCATCCTGTAGCTGCCTGCAAAGAGTATAAAGACTGAACTCTTTACCTCATCTTTTCTTTTTTAAGTATTTTGTTAGCATTTTATTATTAAGTATTTTTTTTTATTAAGCACTTCTAGTATTTTAGTGTCCAGGCGATCCATTCTTTAATGTTCCTGGATTTAGTATTTTAGCATTTAAGCAGTAGACTGAATCTAAAATGCAAAACCAAACTCTGTGCTGTGTCTTTAATTGCCTCTTAGGGATAAATTAAGTTTTCTGGACTAACAAAGCTGGGTCGACTGGGCCTGTATCTATATTATACTCTTTATCAGGTCAGTAATTCCAATTTGGCGCCTTAAAACATTCTCTTGCAACCAATGAGTGACGTCGCTAATGTTTTTCTAGTGTATATATCTCTAATAAACTGCATTCATGGACAGTTTGTGCAGTATTTTTTTGCAGAGGACAGTCTGATTTCTGTGTTATGTTTGCACAAAAGTTGCCTGTGGAGCCGAATCTGATGTTGTAAAATATAAAATTAGAGCCTAATTTCATCATACTTGAAGAACAGAGTTTTATTGTAACCACCATGCCTGTAATAAAGTGAAGCCCAGTGCCCAGTGTGCAGAAAATCCCCTGCATTCTTACTATTAAAGGTTCCTGTTACCCATCTATCTCCTCTGGGTAATATTATCCAACCCTGCTCGCTTACATGTGTTCACAATTCTCCAGCATTATAAATCTTGCGCCGAGAGCTGTCATGAGTTGTCTTGAAAGCATTAGGATGCCTGTTGTTTGACCAAATGGAAAGAGAGAGTCGACTCAAACAATACTTCACTTCTTCCTGTCTCTGAGTTCACAGAAGTTAATGCGTTTGGCAGTAGCAGATGCCGTCCTCCCTCCTGAGTGGTGTGAAAGAATGTCACCCAAGTCTAATCAAATTATAGCAGATGTCAAACCTTCACTTTATATTCCAGACGCTCACCGCTGACGGTTCATGCACTTTCCTGCTCCCTTTTCAGCTGCGATAAAGCTGCGATAAGATCTGAGCCAGAGCATGTATGGGAGGTTAGGCTCTTTGATCATACGGTGCAGAGAAACGCCTTCGGTTCATCTGGGAGTGTGCGTGTGCGTGTGTGTTTGTGCATGTGTGTGTGCGCGTCATCTCTTGTGACCTCTTAATATCGCATCACATGTCTGATCTTATTCTTGTCTGCCATCTGAACTCCTGTCATGTGCCTCCTTTGCCAATCTGTCACACTTAATCTGAGCGGAAAGAAAAACTTAAAGAGGGAGAGCCTCCAGTGCCCCGGGAACGCTTGGGGTTGGGCGAAAAAAAGCGAGCGCAGAAACAAAGGAGGAGAAGGAGGAGAAAATCACAACGGCGTAGCATTTCAGGGGCATGAATGGCATCAATGATTCGCTGAGGGGGATAAACGGGGTGAGAGAAAAGAGGCAGAAAGATGAGAGAACAATGTGTCTGTTGTGCTTTAATCTGGAGTAAATCATCCGTCTCTCTCTGTCAGGTGTTGAGCTTTAAGGGTTCAAGTGCTGTCCTAATGATTAAGTCAGATCTGCCTTCATCTCATCTTTCTTTCTGGGTCTTCTTCGCGTGATTTCTTCAGATCTGAGCCTGAAGACTTCTTCTTCTTCTTCTTTTAAAGCTCCAGTGAAGAGTTTCTGGCTGCGTATGAAAATGCAAAGGCCTCTGAATAACCTATGAATGTAAACAAGACCATCACATAAAGATGAAAAACAGCTTTACGAGTAATTTCATTAATGATTCAATCTGCTGCTGCAGGCTGAGAAACAATCAGTCATATACGTCACAGAACAGCCTCAATTTTTTATGATTTTCATGAATAAAATCCACATTTAGTGATACATCTGACTCTATTTACTCATGCACAGTCAGGTTGCTCAATCAGCGGCCTGTGACCTTAAGCATGGCCGTCTGGCGACCTTCAAATGGCCCAAAAATCAACCACAATTATGAATCCTGCGCACAAATTTAGCATAGAACAGTTAAGTATTTACTTCTTCCACGCACAACTTTGAATGCAAAACTAACTTGTGTGTTGCAGCCATTATAAATTATATGAGTGCTCTTTAAATTACCACAACTCCTCAACCATTTAAGCAAGCGAGACAGTTCAGAGAGAGAATTGCTTCTTGCAAAAATGAAATACAAGCTTTCAATACAAGTCTGTGATATTATGGTACGGCAGGAATCCATGTACAATAATGTTTCAATCACAGGCAATAATTGATGCAAGTTATTCTCATTACCGTAACTCTTCAACTATTTGGGCAAGCGGAAAAATTGAGCTTATAACATTCCACTTAATTCTGGCCAATAAACCATACTATGTTCCAAAGCTCATAACTGAAGAAGGCTAAATAGATAAATGCAGCTGAAACACTTTTTACTCCTTATTTTTTCACAACCATTTTTGAAAATCAAAATTCTCCAAGCCAGACACAAGAGGCCTTGTCGTCTACATTTGTGTGAAATTTGAGTTTTCTAGGTAAAACCTTTTAGGAGATATAGAGCTTTTAGTCTCATGTGACCTAAAACCAGGCAGAGTTGTACTCACTGTCCACACTCTCCTCTAAAGACTCTGTACAAACAAAACCAGCTTCGTCAGTGCACAGTGTCCTCTTTTTAGTCACCTTTGCTGTAGTCGTGGAATATTTTGCTTGAAAATAATCATAAAATTGTAGTTTCCAGTCACAGATTGTACCTCTTATGATGCATACGTGAATGTGAATGAAGATTCAAAGCAATGAATTGGTCTCGCCAATGATCTGAATGGCTACAGCTTGGTTTTTTGAAAAAGGTAAGGTAGTTGGCTACTGTATGAGTGATTGACAGGCCTGTTAACCAATTAATGACCCTCTACTAGAATAGAATTATTACACAAGACCATGGCGCTATTGGCCTGTCTAGCAGGGAGTACTTGTCGGCTATCACAAGCTCCCCTGGGATGAAAACCCAACACAAAACGATGGGGTCACTTTTTTCTTGCAGCTAGAACCCTAAAGAAAACAAACACACCCAGCTTTTTCAGATTCACAATGAGGAAGAAATGTTATAAGACTGTGAAGCTGCTGTTATTGATGAGAAAAAGTGAAAGTGAAAAATGATTTTTCCTTTGTCCAATATTAATAAGCGATTAATTGCAAAAAAAAAAAACAGTAATCAAGATTAAATAATTGTAAAGCCTGAAATTAATTAGATCAATATTGATCTAGTCTCACCACTAAGTTTTCTGATTTGTTTGCACCATTCTTGGTTGACAGATGTTTATCTCACAGTTATTTGTAGCTGTACACTGTTATTTAGTCACTTCTTGAGTTTCAAGAAAAAAAAAAAAAACAACTTTGGAAACAAAAAAATTGCAGTTTAACTTCTAAATGAGTGAATTAACCAATAAGAAAGGATGAATTGAATATGTACCATACAGCCAATGCTCACTAAAGCATAAAAAAACACTAAATAAACAAAAAAAAGCTTCCTGTTTCACCGTCTTTATCTTTTTATCAGCGTTTTTTAGCAGTCCTCTCTCTCTCTCTCTCTGGAAAATGAAGAATGTTTCAGCAAAGTTTTGATCCAGAATTGCGAAATTAATTCAAACAATTGTAAAATGACAAGTGACAAATGAGTTTTACATCAAAACAAAAAGATCTGAAACTTCTTTATTTGTACAGTTGAAAGAGGTTCACAGAGTTTTTGAGACAGAGATGATGAAACAAACAGTTTATTGACAAAAACAGACTGAAGCTGATAAATTAGTTTCAGTTCTGTTTCCCCAAAGGCTGAATGTTTGCTGTTACATAACTGTTCATGCAATTATTAACCAGATTCATCTGGACAAAAAGCAGAATTTTCAGCTCTGAGCTCATAAATTTAGAGTCCGACCGACTGTCAGCAAAATCCAGAGAAGAACAGATTTAGAGAGTAGGTGTTTCAGCTGCACTCCTACAAACACGATTACATCAGATTTATTCCACCACACCAACTTTCTTTGTTGGTTTCATCATTGTTGAAAAATCTGTACGCGCTGTATGTATACTCTCTGGTGTGGACGGCTCTCCCCTGGGTGTTTTCAGCACTTTAAAACCGTCTTTAAACCCAGAGGAGTGAAGTAACGTTCAGCTGTAGTCGAGCAGCTTTTCCCATCTGGCACACAAATGCAAAGTGAAGCGAGTTGATGGTTTTTGTTACTGAGACGACTACGAATGTGAACACGTTTGACTTTCACTGCTCTCATGATCTTCCAAGGACACAAACTCAAAGCAGGGAGAAAATGTAGAAGATGAAATTGATGACTAATGACTGCAGAGAGCCTGTTTCTCCTCAGAGGAAATGTTGACTCCATCTTAAGTTTCAGGGACTAAAATGACTTGAATTTCTGCTCCACAGGTGTGTGACTTTAACTAACCTCTATCAGCTGATCCCCCTTTAACATCAATAACAGCTTGAAGTCTTTTGTGCTCGTTGTGGATGAGGGTCTTTATTTTCTCAGATGGTAAAACTGACCATTCTTCTTGGCAAAAATCCTCAAGTTCCTGTAAATTCTTGGTCTGTCTTGCATGAACTGCAGGTTTAAGGTCAGGAGACTGAGATGGCCACTCCAGAACCTTCGCTTTATTCTGCTGTAGCCAATGGCAGGTCCACTTGGCCTTGTGTTTTGGATCATTGTCATGTGTGAACGTCCAAGTACGTCTCATGTGCAGCTTCTGGGCTGATGAGTGTAAATTTTCCTCCAGTATTTTCTGATAACATGCTGCATTCATCCTTCATTCATCAGTTTGGACCAAGTTTCCTGAGCCTTTGTAGCTCACACATCCCCAAAACATCAGTGATCCACCTCCGTGTTTCACAGTAGGAATGGTGGACCTTTCATCATAGGCCTTGTTGACTCCTCTCCAAATGGAACAATGTTTATGGTTGTGGACAAAAAGTTCACTTTTGCTCTCATCACTCCAAATGACTTTGTTCCAGAAGTTTTGAGGCTTGTCAGCGTCAAAATGGTTTTCTACTGGCAACTCAACCATGCAGTCCATTTTTCTTCAAGTGCCTCCTTATTGTGCATCTGGAAACAGCCAGACCACATTCTTTCAGAGAGTCCTGTATTTCAGCTGAAGTTATTTGTGGGTTTTTCTTTGCATCCCAAACAATTTTCCTGGCAGTTGTAGCTGAAATGTTTATTGGTCTACCTGACCGTGGTTTGGTTTCAACAGAATCCCTCATTTTCTATGTATTGATTGTAATTCGAACACTGCTTATTGGCATCCTCAAATCCTTGGATATCTTTTTATATTCCTTTTTTGTTTATACAATTGGATTAACTTTTCCTGCAGATTCTTTGACATTTTTTTCTGCTTTCCCCAGGACTCAGAATCCAAAAATGTCAGTGCAGCACTGGATAAAAGATGCAAGTGTTTGTCAGGAGCTCAGAAACTCACTGACCTTTTATACACACAGAGACATCTCTCCTACTGATGAGTTAACGACGTTTCTCTTATATCATAAGTCTCAAAGATGATCAAGTGTTCGCACATAACATTTGTGTCCTGAACAAACATAACTCCATGTGCGAAATGACAGATGAAAGAGTGAGCAGGAGCAAATCATTGAACAAAGTGCAGCCCGGAGCGACAATCATCCTCTATTAAAAAACATCAATGACATTAAGTGTAACTGACAATCTCTGATTTCTATCTGAGTTCACCTCATGAACCCTCATCATCTGGTCACAAGACTTTGAAATCGTACAAATATTTTCAGCGCTGAAGCAAAAAAAAAAGACTAAAGTTTGCCTGGGAGGAACGTTGTGTCATAAGATGCTCAGTTAAAAGAGGCCAATGATATAAGAGAGGAGAAGTTACTCTGACAGAGGTCAAGTCTGTTCTGTCAACATCACTGTTGGTTTTAATTTGACAGATTCATTCAAGCTGGTGCCAATAGCTCCGGTCAAAGCCGGAGCAGCGTCACATCACAACATATGTTCTCGGTTTCTGCTGGAGTCCATAACTTTAACTCCCCTCGTAAAAGCTTTAATTGGGCTTTGAAAAGAGAAACTCAGAGGGTGTTTATAAACGAGAGCAGCGTCCAGTGTTTCTCAGCTGCTTGTAAAGCTGTGAATGACACTGTCGAGAGGAATGAACACGCTCATTCACACCGCCAGGACGCTAAAATACTTCCTGATGTGGTAGATACACGTTGTTGAAAGAACACGTTTGTTCTCTAAAACTCAGAGATCGGTTACACAACTGTTTGTTAAAACTGCTGCTGTGATGAATTTATGTTTATTAGTGGATCTAGATGCCCCCCTGCTAACAGGTGCTAAAGCTGTAAAGCATAGGTCCACATTCAAGATAAAAAAGGTGAGATTTAGAAAGATTTTCACATTAGCAAAGTCATAAAACCAATAAATTCACAAAATTAGAGTCATAAATATACAAGAATAATCTCATGCCTTATGCTTTAAAGGCAGAAAAGCTATAAAATCAGCTCACCTGTTATTGGCATGTTAAGACCTGAGCGTTTTTTAATTCACCTTGCTGTTTTGGATGAGTTATACCTAACTGATATAAAAACAAAACTTGGTCTTTGAACAGGAAGTTATGTTTTCAAGTGTCTTGTCGAAAATTGGACAAGAAACAGCAAAAATTGGCAAGAAAATGGGAGGAAAACTTAGAAAATAGTGAGGAGGAAGCAAAAATGGGGGAAAAAAGTGACAAAAAACTGTTAAAAGTTGTAGAAAATAGACAAAGGCAATAAAAAATAGTGAGTAAGTTGGGATTAAACTTAGAAAATGGTTCAAAAGTGGTGGAAAAAAGTGAAAAGTGATTAAAATGGGCAAAAAGCAGTCACAAGTAGCAATAAGAAACGTCATGGGTTGTTGTCGTGCTGAAGTTAATGTCAGTGTTTATTTACTACAATTTTTGTTAAAAAAACACACAGGATGGGGGACCTGGGAATGATCTCACAAAAAAGAAGAATAGAAATTGCAACACAGGGAAAAGTAATCGCGTTAGTTTTTTATGCAAATCATTCAGCCCTGTGAAAAATTTAGCCATAATTGGCGAACCAGCCAGGAAAACACCTCCAAAAGCTGCTGACACCAGATTAACCAATGCTTAAAGAAGGTCAGGCTCAAAAAAGAGCATTGTTTATGAGATACTTAGGTACTTACTATAGTGCCTATGGTCACAAGGAAGCTATAATTGGCGAGCCAGCCAGGAAAAAAACGCCAAAACCTGCTGTTACCTGATCAGCCAATGCTTAAAGAAGGTCAGACTCAAAATAGAAGTATTGTTTAGGAGATACTGAGTAACTATGGAGGTACTTACCAGAGTGCCTTTAGTCAAAATGCAGCTATAATTGGCGAGCCAGCCAGGAAAAACAATGCCAAAACCAGATGACACTGGATTAGTTAATGCCTAAAGAAGGTCAGACTCAAAGAAGAGCATTGTTTGGATCAGTGGTCCCCAACCTTTTCCAACTCAGGGCCCACTTTCAAGTTTCAAAAATGTTTGTGGCCCCCCTCTGACCCAATAAGTACAGAGTGTAATAAGTTATTGCATTGTGGGTCAGTTATTGTATTTTGGGTTTTACTGCATTCTTTTTGTGACTTTCAGGCCCAGCAACTTTGTTACATTATCGACCAGTCATTACATTTTCGGTTTTATTTCTTTCTCTTTTTGTTTAGTACATTTCAGGTTGTTGTTGCATTTTGGGTCATGTTACATACTGGACTCTAACATGCTTTCTTAAAGTTTTTTTTTTCTACATGACTATTTGAACAGTTTCAATTGGTTTTAAAATTTATCTGGGTTTTATCATAATTCATTATTCTGTTTATTTGTATCTTTATATTATTACCCTCCACGAAAATCATGCTATTTTGGAAATGATTTGGCGGCCCACTTGTAAGACCTTTGCGGCCCACCATGGGGTCATGGACCACAGGTTGGGAATCAGTAGTTTAGATGATACTTAAGTGCTATTGAGGTAGTTACCAGAGTGCCTATGCACAAAATGCAGCTTTAATTGGCGAGCCAGCCAGGAAAACAACACCAATACTTGCTAACACCTGATTAGTTAAATGACGATCAAACTCTAAGAAGAGCATTGTTTAAACAAAACTTTGGTACTATGGAGGTACTAATAATAGTGCCTATGGTCAAAATGAAGCTATGTTTGGCAAGCCAGCTAGAAAAACAGCAGCTGATAAGTCAATGCTTAAAGAAGAGCACTGTTTAGGTGATACTTAGCTACTATGGAGGTTCTCACTGTGGTGCCCATGGTCAAAATGTAGCTATAATTGGCGAGCCAGCCGGGAGAACTAAACTAAAACCTGCTGACACCTGATTGTAAGCAGTAATTTAGGAGGTATTAAACCAAATCAGTCACCTCTGGGGGTCATCTTAGTGTGAACCAACCTTGTTCAGGTAGTTTCTAGGGGAAGACACTAAAGAAGAAGCTGGTTAAATAGGTGTGTTACTGAAACGTGTGTGGCTAGATTCGGACTGTACGGCGTGTGTGTTAATCTCTCCTCCCCTCTCGAGCTTGTGTCGATGTGTCGGCCTCCCGTCGCTGAAGAACACTTCACAGAACTTCATCAAAGAGAAAACAGAGGAGCACCAACAGGGGGAGCATCAAAGGCCGACTCTCTCCGCTGTTTCCACATGCGGCAACATCCCAGTGGTAACAGCTGACAAGCCCCTCCATAAACAGGCCGCTCAGATCCTAGCAGCAGGACGCTCCCATTCAAAAGCAGTTTGCTCTCTGGGCTTTGTTTACTGAAGTGTAGTCTGGACAGCAGGGCAGCGGGGAGGAGGAAGGAGAGGGGGGGAGGACAAATAAGAACAGAAGGAAAGAGGGGGAGAGGCCTGATGTGGAGGGCAACAGAAAGTCATCTCAAACAATGTTCCTGTTCGGGGATTTCCACTGAATCTACAATCTTATCAAGTTACATATCAGAGCATCTTTTTGCGTCATTAACGAGCGTTTCCTTCAGCTGGTGGTGACCAAAAATGGAGCAAAAAGGGCGAATGTTCACCCACCATTCAAGCACATCTGGAGACACTTCTTCAACCACTTCTTCATGTTTCTCTGTCACTACCTGATGATTCTACGAGGACTTTGAGCCTCCTGAGTGTTTACATCTCCTTTCTGCTTCCTGCACTAGGCCAAAAAGTGACAATTTATGTTTACAATTTGTCCACATCTGCTTCCTCGTCGTCCCTCCGCCTCTGATGTCTGGACTGTTTAACAAACACTCTGACAACTTGTGAGTCCGTCCTGTCATCGCGTTTTCTCGTCACGCTGTTGGCAACCAAAGCAGACGAGAGGCCGGGGAGATTTAGGGGTAAATATTTGCTGTCAGCTGAGCGATGCTTTCCAGAATTTGTTTTCTTGAAGAAGGAATAGAGTCAGAGACATTTTTCCAGATGTGTGTCCTGTGAGTGTAAACAACATAAAAACCAGTGTTGCCCCCCCCTGCTGAGAGAGGGTGAGGTGTGATTTATATTTCTACCGTTTCTGCATCAAAGCTGGTTTTAAACATGCGTCTCAGGCTTCAAATCGAAGGTTTATTTTTATTTCTTATGCTGCTTTTTTCCAAGCTTTCTTCTTGTATTATTCTACCTTGAGATGGGTGGTTGAGCAACTGGAAGAGCAAGAAATAACGTAACTAGACGCCTTTTATCTTCGACCTTGGCGGCCTAACTTTAAACTGACTCTAATAGCTTTAGTTAACGTCCAATCGTACATATTCTACCTACATAATCAAGGCATGAGGAAGAAATTACATCCCTGAATTTAGTGTTTTATTGAAGAAATGACAAAGAAGTGCCTGCCATAGAAAACTTCACATTTCACCACCACTTGCGGCTTGCGGCTTGCAGCTTGCAGACAGTGCACTACACAGATGAAGCCTTTGTGACGTCAGATTTACATCTTTTTATAACCTTTTAAGGTGGTCGCCATTATCAGCAATGCTAACCCAACTTAAGGCCCAGACACGGCAACGTAAAGAAAAAATAATCAGTGAAGAAATCTGCGTTAACACGGCAACTCAGTGACATGTTTTGTACAAAAGGTGCTTTCATTCTTAAGTGATAAACTTTCACATCAAAACTCCTGAAAAACTAGTTAATGAGAGTGTAAAACCTTTTTTGTTGAAATTTGAGAGGTTTTCCAAACTTTTTGTGTTTTTATTACAAATTTTCATTCCAATATTTAAATTTTGTGCAATTCTAGCTGTAATAAAAATGAACCTTTTTTCTGAAACACAACTGTAGATAGATGTAGACGAAGTTCTTTTTTATAAGACAAGCTAGACTCAGATGCTAACAATTGTCACTTTTGCCTTCTTCAAAGGTGTAACGCAGCTTGTAAGACGGATCATAAGAAAAATACAAAATCAACACAGCAGTAAAACTATACAACTAACTACAACAGCAACTGGTACATCCCAAAGATCCTATAGCGTCAGACAACAAGTGCAACATCATCTATGAAATTCCATGCAAACTATGCAATAAAATTTAGATTAGAGAAACTAGATGGAACTTTAACACAAAAAAAACAGAAAACAAAAAAGACTATAAGAAGAAGACAGTGGAAAGTTTCACCAGGACACAGAAAAAAACAGCAGAACAAGAAAACAAAAAATGTAGTCTCGTTAGACTGATGAAAAAATAACTTTTTCTTCATAGCATGAATCAAGACAAAATGAACATCACTGAGTAAAATTTAGGTGCAGTTCTCTGAGTGTCCACTAGGGGGAGATTCCGAAAACTACACAAACCACATACACACTCATTCAAAAATGCCGAATAAGTTGTTAAAGGCCTTATATGTAGAATATAATTTTTAAAAAGAAAGTTTTTAGTTGTTAAGAAATATGATAACACTTTGATTATTTGCACTTTTTGTCCAGTAAAATGTAAAGGTGCTGTAAAGCACTAAAAATAGCTGCAATCTGAAGATAAAGTGGAAATAGTCAATTTTCTGTTGAGTTTACGAAGTAGGTCCAAGAGGATTTTTTGTAGGTTTTGATCTGATGTGTACACCTACTAAATTTAAAACATGTAGGTCAAACACAGTGGGGGGGGGCTGGCTCGTTGAAATCTTAAAGGTGGAGCTACCGAGACATTTTTGGACTCCCAGGCCTGAGACCATGATCAGGTTTTATTTTTTATGATGAGTTACGCTCGGAAAGTGCTTTATGAGTTAAAGACATCTTTATCCGAGACAAAGGAGCTCCAGTTTCTTTGGAAAGGCTCGTTCAAAGCTTGTTTTGGCTCTTACAGTACATTCATTGTACTCTTGACATGTTTGAAGAGCAAAAGTTGACAAAGCCTCTAAATCATGTTTGGAAGAGTGAGAACAGCTTAAGGTTGAGACTTCCACTTTCCCTCAAAAGATTCAAACCTGTCGTCCGACTCTGCTCGAACATCTGCGTACGTCTTTGTTGCTCTTCAAACATCACAACAGCGAACGTGACGGAGTGAGTCACATTCCTCTCAGGTGACGACAGAGAGATAATCCACAGGTCGTCTGGATTCAGCCGAGCGTAGATGACTCGCTCGGAGCGACACGCTGCCGCACATCACCTGAAACCCCCCCCCCCCCCACGCCTCAGGCCCCGCGTGGGACACAAAATGTGGGTCATGGGTGAGGACTACAAAGACTTTTCCTGCCACACACACACGTAAACACACACTTAAGTGTTCAAATCTGAGCGTCTGCAGCTCTAATCCTCGCTGTCAGACTCTGTGACGGCATGATGGACGGATAGAGGGAGGACGGGAAGCAGCGCTCAATGTTAAGTGGCAGGGTGACAGAAAGAATGACAACACACACACACACACACACACACAGGAGAGAAAAATGATAACACACAATCCTTTCACACCCTGTACTTGAAGCATCGCGTCAATGTCAACCAGAACGAACAAAAACAAAAACACAAATCACACCACAGCTGGAATTTACCGCGAGGTCAGAGTTCGGACGAGGAATGGACAAAGAGAAAAAACACATTTAGCTCAGCTCAAAGACACGTCTACTGACAATAATACACACATTCTGAAAGGGAAGGAAATAAATGCTCAAATTTTAATGGAAAAGTTTAAAAAGCAACTTTTCAAGCCACTTTTTGACATTCATTTGTATGGGGTTTCTCAATCAAGATATCTACTACGTGATTTTGGATATCCAAAATATGAATTGTATGTATCTGTAATTCCAATTCCAATATCTCTTCATACATGTTGACCAGTAAAATTTTTCTAGAGATATTGGGATGAAATTAAATTAAATTGGAATTACAGAAATCTACAAATCATTTGCAGATATGTAGTAAATATCTTGGTTGAGAAACCCCGTACAAACGAATAGCAAAAAGTGACGTACTTTGGATATCCAAAATGATGTTGTAGTTATCTGAAATGACAATTATGGAAAAGCAGAATGTATTTGTGGATATCTGAAATGTTCTTTTTGACCAGGTGGAATTGAATTACTGATAACTAGAATTAAAATTCTGACTATTCAAAGTGTAGTTACAACTAGTCAGAAATACGTAGTCTTTTTGGAAACCATAGACTTGTTAGAAACTATGGACCTAGCGTTCTCTGCTCTAAAGATGACAGAAATCATGCAGGTTCTCTTTTTGGAAACTTGGACTTAGTGTTCTCTGCTCCAAAGATGAGTGAGATCATCTAGGTTCTCTTTTTTGCACCCTTTTTGGAAACCTTGGATTCAGTGTTTTCTGCTCCAAAGATGACAGAGATCATGCAGATTCTCTTTTATGGCACTCTTTTTGGAAACTTGAAAACTTAGTGTTTTCTGCTCCAAAGATGAGTGAGATCATCTAGATTCTCTTTTTGGCACTCTTTATGGAAACTTGGACTTGATGTTCTCTGCTCCAAAAATGAGAGAGGTGTCATCTAGGTTCTCTTTTTGGAGACTTGGACTTAGCTTTCGCTGCTCTAAAGATGAGAGAAATCATCCAGGCACTCCTTTTGGCACTCTTTTTGGAAAACATGGACTCAGTGTTTTCTGCTCCAAAGATAAGTGAGATCATCTAGGTTCTCTTTTTGGCACTCTTTATGGAAACTTGGACTTGGTGTTCTCTGCTCCAAAGATGAGAGAGGTGTCATCTAGGTTCTCTTTTTGGCACTCGTTTTGGAAACTTGGACTTAGCTTTCTCTGCTCTAAAGATGAGAGAAATCATCCAGGCACTCCTTTTGGCACTCTTTTTGGAAAACATGGACTCAGTGTTTTCTGCACCAAAGATAAGTGAGATCATCTAGGTTCTCTTTTTGGCACTCTTTTTGGCACTCTTTATGGAAACTTGGTCTTGGTGTTGTCTGTTTCAAAGATGAGAGAGGTGTCATCTAGGTTCTCTTTTTGCCACTCATTTTGGAAACTTGGACTTAGTGTTCTCTGCTCTAAAGATGAGAGAAATCATCCAGGCACTCCTTTTGGCACTCTTTGTGGAGACCATGGACTTAGTGCTTTTTGCTCCAAAGATGACAGAGAGCATCCAGGTTCTCTTTTTGGCACTCTTTTTGGAAACCATGGACTTAGTGTTTTCTGCTCTAAAGATGAGAGAGGTGTCATCTAGGTTCTCTTTTTGGCACTCGTTTTGGAAACTTGGACTTAGCTTTCTCTGCTCTAAAGATGAGAGAAATCATCCAGGCACTCCTTTTGGCACTCTTTGTGGAAACCATGGACTTAATGCTTTTTGCTCCAAAGATGACAGCGATCATCCAGGTTCTCTTTTTGGAAACCTTAGTCTTAGTGTTCTCTGCTCCAAAGATGATCGAGGTCATCCAGTTTTTTTTCTCGGCATCCCCAGTGATAAAAAATGGGATCAGAAGAGTCTGTAGCAAACCATGTAGACAAAGACTTATTCAGAAAGACCAAACATGATTCATTCATTCATTTGGTTTAGTGATAACAGTCTGGAAAAGGATTGGGGTTTAACAATCAGCACAGAACATCATGTAAATCAGCTCAATCATCAAATTAAGTTTTTAAATTGTGTTGCCACCCCGATCACACAGAGGAATATTATCCTGACACTCCGTCATCCTCCAGGGAGTCGGACCTTTTTGATGTGTGATCCGCCGCGGCTCTCATCGCTGGCAGATTTTATCAGCAAACAAGACAAGCTGAGCGGCGTGCAGACCAAATAAAAGGGGGGTGAATGATAAAAATGTCAGGGATTATCTTCACTTACACGGGATGCTGTGATGTTGTATCAAAATGGATTTGGTGGAAATGATTTGGCAGGAGGAGCGGGATAATGGGGGGGGG
>RPOG01004370.1:0-21233 GCA_008086565.1 Thalassoma bifasciatum | reverse complement strand
ATCATGCAGGTTCTCTTTTTGGAAACTTGGACTTAGTGTTCTCTGCTCCAAAGATGAGTGAGATCATCTAGGTTCTCTTTTTTGCACCCTTTTTGGAAACCTTGGATTCAGTGTTTTCTGCTCCAAAGATGACAGAGATCATGCAGATTCTCTTTTATGGCACTCTTTTTGGAAACTTGAAAACTTAGTGTTTTCTGCTCCAAAGATGAGTGAGATCATCTAGATTCTCTTTTTGGCACTCTTTATGGAAACTTGGACTTGATGTTCTCTGCTCCAAAAATGAGAGAGGTGTCATCTAGGTTCTCTTTTTGGAGACTTGGACTTAGCTTTCGCTGCTCTAAAGATGAGAGAAATCATCCAGGCACTCCTTTTGGCACTCTTTTTGGAAAACATGGACTCAGTGTTTTCTGCTCCAAAGATAAGTGAGATCATCTAGGTTCTCTTTTTGGCACTCTTTATGGAAACTTGGACTTGGTGTTCTCTGCTCCAAAGATGAGAGAGGTGTCATCTAGGTTCTCTTATTGGCACTCGTTTTGGAAACTTGGACTTAGCTTTCTCTGCTCTAAAGATGAGAGAAATCATCCAGGCACTCCTTTTGGCACTCTTTTTGGAAAACATGGACTCAGTGTTTTCTGCACCAAAGATAAGTGAGATCATCTAGGTTCTCTTTTTGGCACTCTTTTTGGCACTCTTTATGGAAACTTGGACTTGGTGTTCTCTGCTCCAAAGATGAGAGAGGTGTCATCTAGGTTCTCTTTTTTGCACTCGTTTTGGAAACTTGGACTTCGCTTTCTCTGCTCTAAAGATGAGAGAAATTATCCAGGCACTCCTTTTGGCACTCTTTTTGGAAACCATGGACTTAGTGCTTTTTGCTCCAAAGATGACAGAGATCATCCAGGTTCTCTTTTTGGAATCCTAAGTCTTAGTGTTCTCTGCTCCAAAGATGATAGAGGTCATCCAGTTTTTTTTCTCGGCATCCCCAGTGATAAAAAATGGGATCAGAAGAGTCTGTAGCAAACCATGTAGACAAAGACTTATTCAGAAAGACCAAACACGATTCATTCATTCATTTGGTTTAGTGATAACAGTCTGGAAAAGGATTGGGGTTTAACAATCAGCACAGAACATCATGTAAATCAGCTCAATCATCAAATTAAGTTTTTAAATTGTGTTGCCACCCCGATCACACAGAGGAATATTATCCTGACACTCCGTCATCCTCCAGGGAATCGGACCTTTTTGATGTGTGATCCGCCGCGGCTCTCATCGCTGGCAGATTTTATCAGCAAACAAGACAAGCTGAGCGGCGTGTAGACCAAATAAAAGGGGGTGAATGATAAAAATGTCAGGGATTATCTTCACTTACACGGGATGCTGTGATGTTGTATCAAAATGGATTTGGTGGAAATGATTTGGCAGGAGGAGCGGGATAATGGGGGGGGGGGGGGGTTGGGGGGCATGTGTCTCTTATTTCATTATTCAAAATGTTTTTTCCTGTTTTTTTTGGTGTCACACTCCTGAATAAGTAAAAAAACAGATTCCTCTTCTTTTAAAGCGTTCAGAAACACATCTCCTTGTTTAGACCAATCATCTCGTAAACACATATTCCCACCAGCTCCTGTGCCGCCGCCATCTTTCTGACACGGTGACAGATGAGGGTGTTTCCTTTGGCGCTTCAGCCCGAGCAGAGAGGACGCTGGGTATTAGAGAGCCGTGACTCAAGGAACTAGTGTTTTACTGGAACCGTTAACGGGTTTATCATCCCCATTTGGCCTCCAGCCTCAGGAAATGACTCTCAGTCAGGTGAGGACAAAGACTGGACCACGGACAGAGGAAGCTTTCAGAGAAGGTGGGAATGGGAAAGAAAACATTCAGGGAAAGTGAAGCGCGGTGAAAATGGAAAATTAGCTGTGTTTATGGTTTCACGTCAGCGGGGCAAAGAAGTGGTCAGAACAAGTGAAACAATTGTATTAACAAAAACACTGAAGGATTATTTGGACCGAAAATCACTTCTGACAAGTTGTGAATGGATTAATTGAGAGAACTGAGAGTGAATTACATATAGAGTAAAATCCAGAAACAGTCAATCAGCATGGAAATTCTCTGGTGACATGTATGGCAGGCGATTTTAACATTTAAAAGCTAAGTTTGACAATCTGAAATTAACATTGTCTACATGATTTGCAATGGACTCTTCCGATCCCATTTTTACCATCATGGGTAGTGGTGAAAAACCTGGATGATCTCTCTCACATTTGGAGCAGAGAACACTAAGTCCATGGTTTCCAAAAAGAGTGCCCAAAAGAGAACCTGAGTGATCCCCAACACCTTTGTAGCAGACAACACTAAATCCATGGTTGCCAAAAAGAGAATCTGAATGATCTCTGTCATCTTTGAAACAGAGAACAGTAAATCCATGGTTTCCAAAATTTTCCAAAAAGAGAACCTGGATGACCTCTCTCAGCTTTGGAGCAGAGAAAAACAAAGTCCATGGTTTCCAAAAAGAGAACCTGGATGATCGCTCTCATCTTTAAAAGCAGAGAACAGTAAGTCCATGGTTTCCAAAAAGACTGGCAAAAAGAGAACCTGGATGACCCCTCTCAGCTTTGGAGCGGAGAACGCAAAGTCCTTGCTTTCCAAAAAGAAAACCTGGATGATTCTTCTCGTCTTTAGAGCAGAGAAAGCTAAGTCCATGGTTTCCAAAAAGAAAACCTCGATGATCCCTCTAATTTTTGGAGCAGAGAACAGTTAGTCCATAGTTTCCTAAAAGAGTACCATAAAGAGAACTTGGATGATCGCTCTAATATTTGGGGCAAAGAACACTAAGTCCATGGTTTCCAAAAAAAGAACCTGGATGATGTCTCTCACCTTTAGAGCAGAGAACACTAAGTCCATGGTTTCCATAAAAGTGCTATAAAGAGAAACTGGATGATTCATCTCGTCTTTAGAGCAGAGAACGCTAAGTCCATGGTTTCCAAAAAAGAACCTGGATGATGTCTCTCACATTGAGAGCAGAGAATACTAAGTCCATGGTTTCCAAAAAAAGTGCTATAAAGAGAAACTGGATGATTCATCTCGTCTTTAGAGCAGAGAACGCTAAGTCCATGGTTTCCAAAAAGAGTGCCAAAAACAGAAAGTTGTTACATATCAATTCATAGTTTGATGTTACTCCAGTTTTATAAAGAGGTATATTTCTGTAACATTTGGTGGTCATGCTCATGGGAAATGTCGTTGTCCTGATGGAAAAACAGTTCCACTTTTGTCCAGAGGGGTCACCAGAGTTGTGACAGCATCTTATGGCGTCTTCAAGCTGTAAAACCTGTGTTGAAACTTCATCTGGACACAAATTATGGGTGGTTGGCTTGAGGAGAGAAACCAGATAGATGTAGTAAAATCTCTTAAGCTTTAAGTTGTTATTTTGTGGGTGAAAGTGCAAGTTTTCTCCCCACTCTGTGCCAAACGGTGCTGTAAATACCTCACAGTTCGGCCACATCCCGCTCTTTGTGGTGTCTCAGCGTCTCATGTATCCATGTACGATTGTGTACACATGTGGGTGGTGCTGGCAGGAGAGTGCGGCGGATTGTCACGAGGATAAGAGAACTAAAAGCACTTTCCCCGACTGCCATGTATGATAAATGGCTTTCAGAACGAGAGCGAGCATATATTATATCACCTGCAAGGTGTACATACCGCTGAGACTATAACTCTCCTTCTTTAGCAGAAGAAATGGGAGTATGGCATTGTATATTTCCCCACTCGACACATTTACAAGCCCTCCCTGTTGTATAAAGTCAGTGATTGGTATTTCAAAGCACCTTGTCAGGAGAAATACTGAGCACTGCCAGCTGCCTCAGCTACCTCAGCAAGCGGCGAGAGAAAGTGAGACGCGGAGAGTTATTGCCTCTGCAAAGTTGAGTCCCTATTAAAAAACTCTCTCTAGTGACTGTAAATTTATAGTGTTTGTGCTCGCTGCTGTTAAAATCAAAACCATAGCCTGGCCCGAGCCGTTCATTCCTCTGAACCAGTTGGGGAAAATATCTGTCTTAATGCAGGAAAGCCCCGAAAGTTGGAAAACAGTGGCCCAGCAGGAACAGGCTGTAATATTTCTCAGATAAAGGGGCTTTTCTGTATTAAAACAGACATCTGAGATTAATCTCTGAGTCAGGATGTCATAACTGAGGCTCTGAGAGGATTTTTGGCCTCATATCTTTGGCCAGCGTTTTTTCTCCTTCCTCTGTTTGTCATCTCCGACTATAAGCTTGTCACAGCGTGTTAAGGTCTGAACAGACACTCACACATGTTTTATTAAAGCTTCGAGCCTCAGAGGGTTGTTGTTGTGTAAATCTGAACTTTTTAAAGGATCACAGCAGTATAAGTCACTCAGTTTATTGTTCTCTGTGTACCGACATGAGCCCAACACCAATACATCGTCCAAGAGCTGCGTGGAAGTCCTAACAGTTATACCTCAAAGAATCTCATATATATACAACATATGGAAGAAAAGCAGGGAGGAATAACATGTTGAGAGTGAGATTTTTACCATGAATGATGAGTATGAGGCAGAAAAGTTTGAGTTTTGCACCAAATCAAGATAAGAAATTCAATCTTGAGTCATTCAAGAAGCACTGTGTTAAGAAAGAGACAGAACTCTGTAGTGGAAGTCGCCGCATGGGCCGCAAAATCCATTGTCTATAGCCAAAACTGTACAGAAGTGCTGTAAGTTTTATACGCGGGTGAATATGCTTGCATGCGAATTTCAGATGTGTACAGTATCTAGAAATATTTAGAAATCTTGACAAAATATTTGGAAATATTGACAAAATATTTGGAAACATCGACAACATGTTTAGAAATCTCTACTAATTGTTTGGAAGTATTTTAAAATTATTTGGAAGTATTTACAAAATATTTGTAAATCTCAACAAAATATTTAGAAATCATGACAAAATATTTAGAAATCATGACAAAATATTTGTAAATCTCGAAAAAATATTCGTAAATCTTGACAAAATATTCGTAAATCTTGACAAAATATTTTGAAACATCGACAACATATATAGAAATCTCTACTAATTGTTTGGAAGTATTTTAGAATTATTTGGAAGTATATTCATATACAAAAAGTATATACAAAATATTTGTAAATCTCGACAATATATTTGGAAATCTCGATGAAATATTTGGAAATCTCAGCTTAATTTGGAGAAATCTCAACAAAATATTTATAAATTTGAGCAAATTTCAGAGCTAAAGATTTAGAAAACTTATTAAATGTTTACAAATTTTTGTTCGTGATTGTGAAATAATCAGAAATTCAATCTTGAGTCATTCAGGAAGCACTGTGTTAAGACAGAGACAGGACTCTGTAGTGGAAGTCGCCGCATGGGCCGCAAAATCCATTGTCTATAACCAAAACTGTACAGAAGTGCTGTAAGTTTTATACACGGGTGAATATGCTTGCAGGCAAATTTCAGATGTGTACAGATGATGTTAAAATTGAGCTTTTCAGATTCTACTGTATTTCCCTAGCAGAGATGAACAGAAAGCTTATAATGATGCATTTACGATATTTCTGAAATTTCTAAGATGGACGAGTGTTAGTCCCATTTTTGTCACTAATAACATTTCCACGTTTCACGCTTTGCTTCCAAATTTTATGCATAAAGTCATGGGTTGGTTAATTGATTCAGAAAATCAAATGATAATGTCACTTTCTCAGCTCGCAATGAGTGAAACTTAGTTTCTTATCCTGTTCCTGGAAACATTGGTACAAATGTCTCTTTGTGTTTTAATAATGTCAATCAGATTTGTGATTTTTATCTGTTGTTTTTATGAGGCACAGTTTGTGAAATTGCTCACACAACAAATAACATTTCTGCACAGTTCTCCCTAAAACATCACTTTTTATTCAGATTTAGAGGAAAATTTGTGAAATCTATTTACCAAATGTTATATATAAATGTTGAATGTTTTGTCTACATGTTAAATTTTATATATAAATGTTATAAATAAATGTCCTGATTCTAAATATTTAGCCAGCTTTCTAAACAATTAGTTTACATTCTAAATATTTATTGTAGATTTAAGATTTCTAAATCTAAAGCAAAGATTTCTAAATATTTAGCTAACATGCAAATTCACACTCCCGCCAGCCAGAAATACCAAAATAAAAGTTTGCGATTAGCCAAATATTTACAAATTTGAGCTAAATATTTAGAGATCTCAACGAAATATTTGTAAATCTTGACAAAATAGTTAGAAATCATGACAAAAATATTTGTAAATCTCGGCTAAATATTTGTAAATCTCAACAAAATATTTAAAAATCATGACAAAATATTTGTAAATCTCCGCTAAATATTTAGAAATCTGAGTAAATGTGAAGAAATCCTGAGAAAATATTCATAACACTGACAAAATATTTGTAAATCTCGACAAAATATTTGTAAATCTCGAAAAAATATTTAGAAATATTGACAAAATAATCGGATATCTTGACAAAATATTTGGAAATCTCAGCTTAATATTTAGAAACCTTGACAAAATATTTGGAAACATCGACAACATATTTAGAAATTCTACTAATTGTTTGGAAGTATTTTTAAATTTTTTGGAAGTATATACAAAATATTTGTAAATCTTGACAAAATATCTGTAAATCTTGATGAAATATTTGGAAATCTCAGCTCAATTTGGAGAAATCTCAACAAAATGTTTAGAAATTTGAGCAAATGTCAGAGCTAAAGATTTTGAAAACGTATCAAATGTTTACAAATTTTTGTTCGTGATTTTGAATTGTTCGATTAATATTTCGAAATCCAAGCTTAATATTTACAATGTAAACTAAATGTTTAGAAATGTAGCTAAGTATTTAGAATCAGGACATTTATTTATAACATTTGACATTTAGGTTAAAACATTCAACATTAATATATAATATTTAACAAATATATTTTGCAAAGATTTCTCTAAATCTGAATAAATATTGATGTTTTTGGACTAAATGTGGAGAAATGTTGTTATTTGTAGTGTGAGCAACTTTGCAAACTGCGCAACATATGTTATTGTATGTTTTTTTTATGTATTTATGAACCTATGAGTCTGTAATTAAGTGTAAAGTAAGTCTGAAGACACAAAAACGAGCTACACTTCTGCATATGAGCTGCACATTGCTGAGCATAGCACAAAAGTACAGTTCAAAGCTGCTTCTCTTTGTTCCAAGCTCCTAAAAAAACCCTCCTTTTTTACTGGTTTTATAGTTTTACTTTGTTTTACTTTCCTGATTTAGCTTTTCCTTCACGCTGCATGTTTCTCAGATTTAATACTGAGGCCTTCATTAAGGTGGAACTTCCAGATGTTATTTCTAAATAACACATTAGTGTCTAATATTTCTACCAGATGTGTCTCTAAGTACAAGTTATCAATACCTCTGCCAATAAACAAAGAAACAACTGACTCATGCTCCCAGAAGGAGGTGAGTAATAAAGGAGTGAGTGGGTGTGAGACAGCAGGAGGTTCCAGAGAGAAAAGTAATCCAGACTTCAGAAACAGAGATCACTAATCTGCAGTTTGTTTATGACTCTGAGGAAAAGCCTGACACTTTAAAAAAAAAAAAAAACCCTGAAAAAGTTGGTCATACCTGAGAAGCTGGAGGGGAAAGTGTCCTACTTCAGCAAAAATCTGAGGTCAGCGCGGGAAATATTTCACCGCGTGTCAGAGCGTCAGAGTGCGGCGCACACGGTGAATAATGTTCGACATGACACCGTAATGCTTGTTCAGGTGAAAAACGGTTCCCTCCGCAACTTTCTGGGGCAGCGGTAATAATATTCCATCCGTGGTTACAGCGTGTGTGTGTGTGTGTGTGTGTGTGTGTGAAATATGGTGCTACTTCACATTCATGTATTCATCCTGGAGCGATAAATTAGACCCCAGACATTTCAATCTAACTTCCTAAATAGAGCACTTTGTCATCACAAACTAAAGGAGAAGGTGATCAGCGGAATAATTCATGACCTGCTTACATCTTAAAGTGCTGTGATGTGTGTGTGTGTGTGTGTTGTGTGTGTGTGATTTTCAGAATTAGACATAAAACTAAATATTCACCATGATGCAACAGTAAGACAAAACAGCCCTTTAATTAGAAATAATCCCTCACCTTCACCAAACACCTCCTCCATCTTGATCTCTACAGTCGAACATGAGGCGTTCGATGAAAAGTGAGGCGTTCAGGCGCATTAGCTTGAAGTGACGAAGCCGATACACGTTGATTTACTGACACAATAATGGCCTTTTAATTGAGCTCTTCTGTCTTTTGTACCATCAGCTCCTCACAAAGGTTGTGACATCGCTGCTTTTTGTCCTCTGCTCCGTGACTGACAGTGGACGCCCTCGTCTCCCATGAGCCTCCTTTGACCGTCATTAAGACGACAGCACGCCAAACTGAAACCAGACACTTCTCTGTGAGGTTTGCTCAAAGCTACAGGTTTTACACTCTCATATGGAGCTGTCCTGCTTTCATGTGTTGTCAGGGGCATTTGGGATACAAGTTTCCAAGTGGGAAAGTGTTTGCCAATGCAGGAACAACAATTCAGAAACTCCAGCTTGAATTTAGTGCCCAACTTCGTCAGTCAGTGACTACGTTTACATGCACACCATATTCCTGTATTAATCGGAATAAGGACAATATTCGGATTGCGTAAGAGTCATGTAAACACCTAATTCCAATTGTCGTAACCCGAGTAAGCTCATTTTCCGAATTAATAAAAATCCGAATAACACCCCTTAAACTGCGTTAAAGGATGTCTGCGCATGTTCAAAACGGCGAGAAGGCAAAAGTCTCTACACTTGTGGGGCGAGGAGAAAACTGTACTGTGCGCTTAATATGTGCAAGAACACGTTCATCTTTTGTTGAGAATCAGCTGCTTATCACAGGAAACCGTCACGACTTAGCGCACAGCGTCTCTGGGGGTCTATGGGGCAGTGGGCGGGCCCTGACGCTCGGTTTCTGCGTGATGATTGGATTATCTGTCTGAGGCGGAATTTCTTTTTGATTGACAGCGGAATCAGCGAATTGGTGATCTTAAAGTTTTTACATCCACCGGAGCATTTTCAAAGTCTCTCATTCCGTTGTATGAACTGATCCGGTGGCTGTACCCAATCATCAGCAACTTTGTCTTTGTTAAAAACGACTAGAGAAGAAAAGGAGGGTATAATTTACATACAAGTAAACAAACACATTTATGATGTAGGCCGGGAAAAAAATGAGCTTCCCCTTCTTGAACGACCAGCAGCTGCACTGATAGATATATTTCACAGAATAGTGCATAAACAAGAATCTCCGACCAGTTGGTGCTGATGTTAACACAGTGTTTTCAAGAAAACGCCTCTAGATGTCGTCTTGTCATGATACTACTATGACAACTACTACTTAACTTTTCTACCTACCTTTACAAAAGCAGCAAACCAAGTGGTAAATATGAGGGGAGAAAGCAAAGAATAGCAATAAAAATAAATCAAATTTGAGGTGGCAAAAATTGCCAAAAAGCAACAAATATTAACAATAAAATTGGGGGGAAACTGGGTAAAAAAAAGTGACAAAAATGGTGGCAATTGGGAAAAATGGCCAAAGGCAACTAAATTGGCAAGAAGTTGGGATAACTTAAAAATAGTCAAGAGGAAGGAAATAATGGCCTAAAGAGGTAAAAAGGAGTGAAAAGTGACTAAAATGATCACAAAGCAACAAAAATTGGCAAGAAAATTGGAGAAAAACTTTGAAATTAATCAGAAAGGGGGTGTAAATGGTGAAAAAAGTGACAAAAACAGCCAAAATTGGTTAAATTGGCAAGAGAAAGTTGGCTTCAAACATCAGACAAGTTTTCTTGAGGCCGGCCAATCACAGAGAAGGGGGTTTGTTGAGTTGGAGCCTTAAAGGGACAGCAGCGTTTCAGACAGAGGCTGAACTAAGGCTTTTCTAAAACACCTGAGAGAGAAAATGCAGCTTATTAAAGACACTACAGGGGCACCAGAGGGACAAAATAAAGACTAAAAAAAAGCACAACAACCCCTCTTTAAGAGAAATTGAATATTTTTTTGTCACGTTTTCACATTTTCACAGGGTCAGTTGCAGGTTATGAATGTCACCAGCCTGAAATCTTTTCTGCTTTCATTTCTCTCACATTAGCTTCCTCAGACTTATCACAGTTTTTATTAGAGGAACTGTCAGAAAAAGTTGAGCCTGAAGGCCGCACGCTACGTCCAAAAGCATAAAAATAGAGTCTCTGTGGAGAGAAAGTCTGCCGTACACGAGGGGAGCAGTGCAGCATGTGCACTCTTGGTTTGATTTATTTGCAAAGACAGAAATACAAATAAAGAAAGCAATCTCATTTACCACCTTCCAGTGTTGCCACAGTCTGTTAAACCACAAGTCAAGTGTTATGACAGACTTTGTCTGCTCTGCCTTCATGTCTTGGGGGAGAGCAGAGGAGGCGTGTGGTGCGCGCTGAGCGATGACAGATGTGGGACGAACGCTGAAATGCATCCACTTCTCTGAAATGGCGTTCTGGGCGGCTGCTGACCGGTGATTTTGTGGCTGTATTCGCGCAGACACGCAGCCTATGTTTGGTGTGCTGCACATTTTGGCTTCTAAATGGTGCGTGGACTCGTTCCTGACATTTATGAACGAGGGTTGTGCTGAAGGTTAACCTCTTTGTTCCTACTGGGCCGCGGGCGTGCAGTTTGCCTTTACTCTGACGTCATCAAAGTATGAACAGTAACGCCTTCGTCAAACAACGGAAAGCAACGTGCGTTAGAAAGTTTTGATTCTTCACATTTCAGCTGCTAACTTTGTTTTACTAATTTTTTTCACCAACGAAACATAATTAGTGAAAGAATCACTCTGATTCTTGGGGTCATTACGTCACATCCTGACGCCCGTACCCTGAATATTCACTCTCCTTTCCACCAGAGGAATCCAGAGTTCAAACATATCAAAAGTGTTGTTTCATCAAATTATTCCAAGTGGTGAAATTTCTCCTGTAAAGTCCGTTGTTTGTCTGTCTGTCGTGTCCGTTCTCATCAATAACAGCAGCTTCACAGTCTTAGAGCATTTCCTCTTCAATGAGAATCTGACAAACATTGGCATATTTTATTTCCTTAGACTTCAAGCTACAAGACAGAAGTGACCCCATCTCAATACTCAGAGATTTGATTCCAGGAGAGCCTGATTAATACAACAAACAATACAAATGCGCTCGTTTATTGGCCATTAGACCTGTCAATCATACATACAGTAACCAATCTGCTTACCTTTCACAGAAAACCAGCTGTAGCCATTTAGAGCATTGGTGAGACTTCTTTAATGTTGTGCGTAGTCATTCATACTCATGTGTGCAACAGGAGATGAAGAATCTGTGAACGGGAGCAATAATTTAACAACTTTTAGCAAACCTCCTCAACAAAGAGAACAAAGTTGGGTTAAAAAGAGGACACTGAGCACTGATGAAGCTGCTTTTGTTTGCATTAAGACTTTAGACTGTGAATACATCTGCTAGTGTTTGGTCACCTGAGAATAAAAACTCTCTAACTCCTACAAAGTTTTACCTAAAAAGCTCAAATTTCACTCAGATGTAGATGAGTAGGTGTAGAATTGATGTGGTGGATGTTTTATGTCTGGAATGAAGCATCTTGGAGTTAATGATGTTAAAAAATTGGTTATAAAAAAAGTGTTTCAGCTGCATTTATCCTGATGTGGACTTTAGCCATATATAAAAACATGACACTTTCTGAAATTAGAGACTTAAATCTTTCAAATGAGGTGTCAATGATGAATTTTGACTTTAATTTTCTTCAGTTATAAGCTCTGAAATATAGCATAGGAAAAAGGCCAGAGTTGGGTGGATGGTAAGAGGTTAAGTAAATAAAGTCATCAAAGTGGGGAGAGTGCGAGAAGCATTCGCTAACGTTCCCTCGCTCGTTCGCCGCCTCCCCTCTGCGGCGCCGTTTAAACACCTCTCAGGGTTTTCTATCAGTCGTACGTATTGAACAGAGAGAATCGATGCGTGACATAGGTCCTGCTCCAGCGCTCTGTCACAGCTAACTGCTTCTGCTTTGATTTTATAGACAACTTCAGGATTAATGGGGATCCAGAGTCGGATCAATTGACTCCTGTGTCGCAGTTTTTCTCATTAACGGGGAACAAACACCAAATGGCTTTAAATGGACACATTTAACACACAGCAGACTCCACTTCGTGTGACATCGCCTTGTTTTAAGGCTAATTCATCGTAAATCATGTGTTTTCCTTTAAACTATCACAGTGCGCCTCCACTATAAATAACAATCTGTCCATTATTCTCTCCTATCAAGCTGCTTTGAAACTCTTTCCAACTCTGCAGGGCCTGAATTTCCCCCCGATTACTGTTTTACCACTTTGTTTCTGCCTCTGGGGGCACTTGTTTTCCATCGTGCATGTTGTTCTGACATCTTGATTGCCTAAAAACCATAAAGTCTTATAACTCTCGCTGGTTTTGATCTTGTGATTGTGAGTTAAGGTACGGAGCATAAAAGTTGGTGGGAATTTTTTGAGAAATGATGCAGGATGGAACATGTAAAAGCTATTCATCTCGGAGTTCATTTGTTGACTGTTAAGTTTCCAGCATTAATTTAAGCCATCAAAGAAGCGGTTTTCTGTTCTTATGGCAATGAATAAACAAACTGTGACTGTGTCGGATTAGAAATTAATATCAGGGAGAAAGTTATTTCCATACGGCCCCCAGCTTTTATCTTTTTATTTCTTTACAATGTCACTGAAATAAATCATGTTAATCTACTTGCATCTCAGTGGTGTGCACAGACTTTTTGAAGGGCAGAGCTAAAAAAGAAACAAACAAAAAATGGCACTAAAAGCGCAGGAGGGCACCAGGTTCAACCTGTTTTCAAAGAGAACTTTAGCGCAGATTTTGGCTACAGAAAGGGCAGTTTATCACTTTTTAGCAAGTCATAGGAGCAGTTTTTTCCATCCAAGAGGGGTTCGCCAATTAGGAAGGCAGTGAAATATGCGTTTTGATTCCCAATAGGGACTTTGATCGTGCAATTTTGGCTCCTGAGCAAGCATTTTAGTTCCTAAAAGGACATTTAAACACATGTTTTGGCTCTAAGCAAGTGTTTATCTGCATGGTTTACATCTGGGCACTTGTTTTGGCTCCCATAATGGCACTTTAGCATATGTTTTTGCTCCGCACTTGAGGTTGTGATCTGGCTTCCAAGAGGCCACTTAAGTGCATGTTTTGGCTCCCAAGATGAACATTTTGCATGTGTTCGAGTTCCAAAGAGGCACCTTTGGAACAAGTTTTGACCATTGACTGTATAATGAGTGGACGTAACGACGTTCGGCTCAAACTGAAGCCTCCAGCAGATGCCCCGCCCCCTGGTGTCTGGCTGCAGTATAGGTCATAAGCCCCGCCTCCCCATGTATTCCAGATATGAGCCGGGAAAATTTTAAAAAGTTACGATACCTCCTTTTAAAGTTTTCCCGGCTCATATCTGGAATACATGGGGAGGTGGGGCTTATGACCTATACTGCAGCCAGACACCAGGGGGCGGGGCATCTGCTGGAGGCTTCAGTTTGAGCCGAACGTCGTTACGTCCACTCATTATACAGTCTATGGTCCTTACATAGTTTGCTCATATCGCCCCCTAATGGAGGAGATTTAACTTGATCAGATGCAGAGTTATTTGATCTTTACGCAGCATGTACCACTGCAGAAAACTGATCACTGATCATGTGGTATAAAGAGACACCTGAGGGATAGGTGAGCTTTGATTTCATTTCAGTGAAATCACTAAATTAAACAGTTAAGATGCTACTTTGTTAATAAATGTTAATAAATAAGTTCAAAAATCCTCCGGTTTCAAGTTTATAACTGTTTCATCTCAGTCCTAATAAATGTTCTCCTTCATGTGCTTTTCACGGGTTTTCAAATGTTTTACAAGCTCTCCAATTGTGAGCAGAAACACAATTTTAACCATGTTTTATTGATCTAATGTTCTCATAAATCTGTCTCACAAACGCTGTAATTTGTGACCCTTCCATAAACTCTCTCTCTGTGGGTTTTTTTCAGACCATGTGAGGGAAGGAAGGTCATCAGGCTCAGATAATTCTGTAGCATGAGCCCTGACAAATGTGATAAGCTGGGCGCTCTCTTTGCATCTGTTGGAGTGTTTCAAGCAGAGGGGAAATCGATGGTAAATGATTGCTTAGCTACCGTGAGGAGTGAAGGCTACGGGGGAGCAATGGAAAGGTTTGTTTAGCGCCTCCGGGGCTGTGCAGTCACAATCAATTTCCCTGCAGCAGCCAAGAAAAGGTCCACTAGGTCTCTAAAACAGCCTGAAAAGAAAAGTAATAAGTCATTCCTGCAAGAGTCGGCGTCAAATCTGTAAACTTCAGAGGGGAAAATTATGATAGAAACACAGTTTTTACAGGATTTCATCTAAATTAGACACGTATTTACAAGTTATCGCTGCACTTTTGCATGAATAGTTGCAGAAAAAAATACAAAACATCAATAATTAAGGTTGGACATGAATCTAAAGCACCATGATTTCCATTAAACTATTGTTGCAGAAGCAGGTAAAATCTCATAGTTGCACAAACGAGCAACGAAACCATGTGAACAAATTTGCTCTAACAGATCCATAAACGCTTAATATCAAGTTCCTGATCTCATAACTAAAACTAATAAATATGATCACGAAACCCCGAGTGCACATGACCAAAAAAAACCCCATAAATATTTAATCAATAAAACGCAGATTACGAACTGTGCAGAACACTTTGTAAACCCAGAGTACAAATTTCACAGGGATCTTTTTTATTTCCCTCCTGACACATGAGACCTTTAATACTCCTTTATCTCAGTCTTGCACGTAAAAATTTCAGTGTTTTTTCCTGAATGTGAGGGGGCTGATGTCTTGCTGTCTAACTTGGCTGTTTGGAAGATATTAAGATCGAGAGCTTGCCCAATCAGAGCCGCAGCTCAGATCACGTGACTGACAGGCGCCCAATAGCTGAGAGTTTGGGCATTTATCACTTGTCCCAATTCAATAAGCCCGCGCCCACCGTTTTGCTTTACAACGGGTCTGCAGTAACAGACGGGTGATGTCATGGAGAGGTTTTAACATGTCAAACATTATTCCCCATGTTTTTATGTTTATGTTATTACAGCCCCTGACCTTAAAGCTTCAAAAACAAAACTTTTTTGGAAATGATTTGGCGACCCACTTGCAATGCCTTTGCGACCCAACAGGGGTCCACAGACCACAGGGTGGGAATCACTGTTACAAGCAATTGTGGTATAATGTATCCTTGATTTGACTTGTTTTGGGTTTATTTTTTTAACCGTTTCTCTTCATCTGAAATAAATTGAAACTGAAGGGAGAGCTGAGCCAAAAGGCAAAGTCTCTTGATTAACCAACCAGGATTTTTACAACACATGAACATTTAGAGGCTTGAAAATCTGCACACATTTAGTCTTAAAGTAGGGTATGCAGGAATTTATGATGGGTTTTGTTTTTTTTTCTGTTTACAGAGACCATCCAGACTCGTCCCCTCCTCCGTGGCTCAGTGTCAGCTCCTGCACATGCTCACTACCACCAAGTGTAGCTAAAAAAACAGCCAAGACAAGAGAAACTCAAGAGCTGAACACCTGACTTCCTGCAGGTAAATGAGATATTCTACGGATATAGAATCATTCTTTCTCTGTGTTACGGCCGCTATCATAGCCGCTCGTGATAGCTTCTTCCACCCGCTACCGTCAACATGCAAAGTCATTTGTGCACTGTGATTGGCTGGTCATCACTCATAACATCCCAAGTAAAAAACAGATAGGTATAGAGGCCCAGAGACAAAAAAAACCTGTAAAAACTAACATTTTTAGGGAAATTCTGCATACTCAACCTTTAACATCAAGGATTGAAACATTATATTCATGCCCAAAATATGAGAAATCTGGTTATAAATTCTCATTTTAACAACTTTGAAATCAGTCAGTTTATGACATCCTGGGTAAAAAACCAAAGGCTGCCCTAAATCTGTTCAGAAAAAAGATGAATTTTCTCTCTCTGAGGTTTATAGACAGAAAATTAACCAAGAAAAAAATATTGAATCCAACAGCGAAAGCAGGGACCCTCTTCTCCAGGGCTCGCACCTTTTATTTTGGAGTACGCGTTCGCCAGCAGGCAGCTCTGAGTTTTTGGAATAAGATCTGCTGCAAAAAGCCAAATCTGCAGGGGTGTGAAAAAAACATCTTTGATGTCAGATGAAATTTCACTGAACAGCAAAGTACAATCTGATCGCAGGCTGGCGTCCTCTGGCAGCCTGATCTCTGCAGAGCGTTCCACCCACAGGACATGTTACGTGCATCTGTGCTGCAGGGAGAGTGTGTGTGTGTGTGTGTGTGTGTGTGTGTGTGAAGGAAGGAGATGATTTCTGTATTTTAGAGCAACCTGATCATTGGTGATATTTCTTTCAACATTGTTCTTATTTGAGACACGTTTTGATTCGAGCTTATTATTTCTCCATGTGTTGCAGCTTTGATTTTATTTCTAAGATAAGAGGAAAAAAATGAAGCAACAACAGGAAAGCGTAATCACTCACACGCTGTGCCACCGCTCCGTTAATGACCAACTTCAGGGAAAGTCACGAGAAGTTGAAAGAGAAGCGCTCGATTGTTTATTGTGGCTTCAGTCTCGTTGTTTGACCTCCTCTGACTCCTGCGCCGCTCGGCCTCCTTTTGTCTCCGTCTTTCCTCCGTCCTCCCACAGATCTTCTGTCCCGCTCACACTCCTCGTCCTGAAGAGAATCACACCTGCTCTCAGACGGGGAGTTTCCAAACCCTGAAAACCCAGGAAAGACCTGCGTTTGCACTTAGAGCAAAACTAGGATGTGAACTAAGAGCTAAAAGTATCCACGTTCAAGTGCTAAAATTAACTATAATGGTCACTAAGAATGATTTAACCTCTTATAGCAACATCTATTTTCTTTGCAGGATTTAGGAGGTGAGTTATTAACATGTAAACAAAAAACAAAAAGTTTTTCTCAGAGGAGGTAGAGAACAAAACAGAGCAAAAAAGAGTAAATTGAGGAAGTATTTGTGTTACAAATGGTTGGATAACACTTTCAAAGCTCAGGAAACAGCTTATTTGTTTATAAAAATATCACTTAAAGCTCCTGAAAGGAAGATGTCCACGGTACGGTTACATTTTGGTTTATTTATTGTATTATCTTGGAAACCAAACATTTTTTAGCGCTCATATTAATTTAATTTTCTATCCTTTAATCTCATTCTTAACCTTTTTATTCTCCTTTATTTCTATATAATTCATTTTTATACTTTCCAGCACTTTGTAATATTATTTTGAAAAGCTCCATATAAATCGGGTTTTTATTTGGACCACTCACAATCTTATTTCCATTTGAAATCTTCGCTTATTATTATTATTTTTAACTTTTAAACTGCATTTATAGATATATCTTCGTGTCAAAAACAACAGTTGAAAACTTAAAAATGAAAAGTTGCTTTGATGAGATTTTTATGCCCATAAAGTCATCACAATTTCAAGTTTATGGAGTCCAAATATTTAGATAAAAACTTGAAACTTTGAGCTAGAAAGTTTTAACTTTGAGTTAAAAAGTCAAAATCTCAAACTTTTAACTCAATTAACTCAGAATTTCAACTTTCTAACTAGAAATTTCAACTTTTCAGGGATAAAAAAAATCTCAGCAAAGCAAGTTTTTCATTATTTTTTTTTGTTTATTATGTTTGTATTTTGTGAATTTTTGTCAAATAACTGAAGCACTTTGAACAACATTTTATTTGTATGAAAGGTTATATATCAATTAAAGTTGATTTACTGATTGCTATGAACTGTTAGAGCATAAAAGAAAGGCATTTTCCATAAGACTTTATTTCTTTAAAGTAATTTTAATGCTTGATAGTGTCAAGATAAATGACAAGACGTCTTTGGAACAGACTTTTTATACATTTTACACAACAAAAATATACCTAATTATATCTTTATGACTGACTACAATAAGCAGGGTGAGGTTTGTTATCATGAGATAACTTTATGTTGTATCAGTGGAGTCAGTGAAGAGGAAATATGATGTAATCTAGTCAGTGAACAGTCATTAACAAACAAGATAGTCACTTATTTAGTCACCCCATCGCTCATCAAAACATCTACGGCAGTTAATGAGCCTTATTACTGGTTTTGAAACATTAAAACCAACAAGTTTATCCAGCTTTAAGTTTTCCTGCACATCCAACCAAGACGATGGAGCAAAAACACTAACAGCGTTTTTTTCCAAATGGCGATCAAGTTTGAGGAATAACATACATGATGTTCCCATGAAACCTCAGATTACAGCCGCTGACTGTTCCAGGAGTCAGTAAAGAGCAGAAATAAGAGGGTACTTCACGAAGAGTGGCCTTATAAAGAAAGATGTACGAGTGCTCCATACGTCTGTTATGTAATGAAGACAAACCGACTCTCTCATACAAAAACCAGAACCATAAAGAAATCTCTACATGTGACAAATGTGGCATCCAGCCTTGAAGGTATATACGCGTAAATGTCACATGTGGTCTGGATGAGTTAAGATGTGGAGAGAGTAATTTATACAGCAACAGGAAACTTAGTGTTTATGCTGACTCGTTTTAAATATAACACATTTATGCACAAGTTAAACACAGATTTGGCTCGTGCTCTGTGTTCATTTCTGCCTGTTCCCAGAAAACTGACAGATACAGGCCAAACGGAGCAGTACCACCAGAAACCATGAGGGGCAGTGTTGCTATCACGACCTGAAACATACAGTTGTGCTCAAAAGTTTACGTACCTCTTTAACATCAATGACAGCTTGAAGTCTTTTGTGCTCGTTGTGGATGAGGGTCTTTATTTTCTCACATGGTAAAACTGACCATTCTTCTTGGCAAAAAGCCTCCAGTTCCTGTAAATTCTTGCTCTGTCTTGCATGAACTGCAGGTTTGAGGTCAGGAGACTGAGATGGCCACTCCAGAACCTTCGCTTTATTCTGCTGTAGCCAATGGCAGATTCACTTGTCCTTGTCCTACTTAACTGAACGACTGCATTTAGTCACAAGATGAAGTCTCTGGGGATTTTTTTCATGTGACCTACTCAACTTTATATTAGAGGCAGATGTTAAACTCCATATGAGCTCAAGAGTTTACACAAAAACCTTTCTTTCACTCATGGTTAGTGGTTGGTCCCATATATTCTTGAGCTGTCTTCTTGATCTCTCCAGAAGTCAGGAGACTGAGATGGCCACTCCAGAACCTTCCCTTTATTCTGCTGTAGCCAATGGCAGGTCCACTTGTCCTTGTGTTTTGGATCATTGTCACGTGTGAACGTCCAAGTACGTCTCATGTGCAGCTTCTGGGCTGATGAGTGTAAATTTTCCTCCAGTATTTTCTGATAACATGCTGCATTCATCCTTCATTCATCAGTTTGGACCAAGTTTCCTGAGCCTTTGTAGCTCACACATCCCCAAAACATCAGTGATCCACCTCCGTGTTTCACAGTAGGAATGGTGGACCTTTCATCATAGGCCTTGTTGACTCCTCTCCAAATGGAACAATGTTTATGGTTGTGGACAAAAAGTTCACTTTTGGTCTCATCACTCCAAATGACTTTGTTCCAGAAGTTTTGAGGCTTGTCTCTGTGCTGTTTGGCGTATTGTAAGCGGGAAACTTTGTTGCATTTGTGTAGAAATGTCTTTCTTCAGCCCATTTTTCTTCAAGTGCCTCCTTATTGTGCATCTTGAAACAGCCAGACCACATTCTTTCAGAGAGTCCTGTATTTCAGCTGAAGTTATTTGTGGGTTTTTCTTTGCATCCCAAACAATTTTCCTGGCAGTTGTAGCTGAAATGTTTGTTGCTTTACCTGACCGTGGTTCAGTTTCAACAGAATCCCTCATTTTCCACTTCTTCATGAGAGTTTGAACTCTGCTTATTGTTATCCTCAGTTCCTTGGATATCTTTTTATATTCCTTTCCTCTTTTATACAGTTAGATTAACTTTTCCTGCAGAAACTGACTATTCTTTTGCTTTCCCCATGACTCAGAATCCAGAAATGTCAGTGCAACGTAAGCGTAATACTTTGTGGCATTTGTGTAGAAATGGCTTTCATCTGGCGACTTGACCATACAGCCCATTTTTCTTCAAGTGCCTCCTTATTGTGCATCTTGACACAGCAAGACCACTTTTACTCAGGGAGTCTTGTATTTCAGCTGAACTGAAGCTAAAATTTGACTTTTTGTCTCAACATTTTGGCTTTTTGTCTCAGAATTTTTACTTTTATCCCAAAATTTAACTTTTTTATATCAAATTTTGACTTAATACGGGTCGTGCCTTGTGTATGCTCAATGTCTTGACAACTTAGTGCATCAGAATAATGTCAGTAGTCCAGTGCAGCTTTGCTTTATTATAAATATCATTGGTCTGTAGAACAAGCTGAGAAAAATACCAATCATTTTGGGAAGTGTTATAAAATCCCATTTTACAACAACTGATTTTTTTGCAAAAAAAAAACCCTGCCACTTATGGAGCATCTTGTTGTTTGTAGATGTTGGTGTTTTTAGATACAGATCTGATGTTTAAGTAAGAAGGGAAATAACAACATCCATTGTGCTTCTGGCTGGAGAACACACTCTGCAGATCTGTTTAAATAAAAAGACTTTACCACCAAAGCTCTTTCTGTTTCTGCCCCCCTCACAAACTGGCTCCTCTGCTGCCGTGCAGACTGTGACCTTGTTTCCTGATGAGCCGCTGCTCCCACTCCCTGCTTCTTATCACAAACGGGACATTGATGGATGGTTGAGAGTAGCAGCTCTGCTGTTTCGGGCAGGAGGTCAAGGCGACAGTTACTTTAGCCAAATGTTTTCTTTGTTTCAAACAGTCACATAACGCTGCTTTCAAACGCTTCAAAAAGAGGGATTCTGAAAATAAACAGCATGTTTTTAAGAGAAAAATGCTTTTACATCATAACCAATTTATCACCATCCCTTTATATTCTTATGTGAACCATTGCTTTTGAAGATTAGGAAGGACCCTGCAAGATATGTACAAATATCCGTCAGCTAATTCACATTATGCAGCCATATGCCCACAGGTTATGAAGGATTAGGAATGATTTCGCACTCAATTGAGGCCGCAAAG
>RPOG01004369.1:0-45775 GCA_008086565.1 Thalassoma bifasciatum | reverse complement strand
ACGTGCTCACCTGAAACTTTTACGTGCTCACTAGAAACTTCTACGTGCTCACCTGAAACTTCTACGTGCTCACCTGAAACTTTCACGTGCTCACCTGAAACTTTCACGTGCTCACCTGTAACTTTCACGTGCTCACTAGAAACTTTCACGTGCTCACCTGAAACTTTCACGTGCTCACCTGAAACTTTTACGTGCTCACCTGAAACTTTCACGTGCTCACCTGAAACTTCTACGTGCTCACCTGAAACTTCTACGTATTCACCTGAAACTTCTACGTGCCCACCTAAAACTTTTCGGTGCTCACCTGAAACCATAGTGTTCACCAGAAATGCTTCAGATGCACACCTGACAGTTTTCTTCTCTACAAAATGACGATACAAGAGTTAGTGCGTGTGTAACCACGTCTGCTTCGACGTAAAGGATTCACCGCTTTGGATCGTGTGTTTGATTTTTGCAGAGGGACAGCTTCAAACATCTGACCAGCTCTGTGGTTATTGTTGGATGGACACAAAATGTCACCTAAAACTTTTAGGTGAGCACATAAAAGTTTCAAGTGCACAAGTGGAATTACTTCTTTTTTTTTTTTACCTTTTCTTGTCCCTTTAGGGGCTCCGTAGGAAAACAAACCACAGCCAGAGATATTTTTTTTTATAAAACTGTATGTACATTTCTTTTTTCAGCTTGTGCTTTTATTTGTTTGCTTCAAAGTGATTCCAGGAAGTTCTGTAAAAGTTTTGGAGCAGGAAACGCTCAGGTGTCCTGGCGCGGCGTTGGTCGACGGACGTCCGTGCGTCTGTACGGCGTGTTCCTCAGATCTGAGTCAAGGAAATCAGGGGAGATGGTCAACGTCATACAGCGAGGGATTTTAATATTTAAAAGCATCAACAAGTATTTCTGACTAAATGCAATTACATTTTAGATGGTTGGGATTTTAACTCAAGATATCTCTAGTTTAAGTTTGACTAAGTGAAATTGAATCACAGATTTCTGCAGTGACGTCAGCAAAAATGACATTAAACTTGTCGTAAAATTGTATATATTGTATATACACAGGTGATGTAAATATTTGGATGGATGTGTGGTTTTAGTTTTAAAAAAAGAAGACAATTGCAGGTATCTATAATTCAATTTTCACCAGGAAGAATAAGAATTAATATTTAACACTAACTCTGCATCACAATTTCGCCCAATCAAAATTCTGGTTTAAGATATGTTTAATTACATTTGGACTTATTATTAATATCTTCAATTGAATTACGACTATCCCTAATTCTTAATTGACATATCTTCATTTCTATTTTGACTCACCAATATTCTATTAACAGATATTTACAGTTAATTTCATCTAGTCAAAATTTAATTTTGGGATTGTAGATATGTTGAATTGAGGTGAATTTATCTGTAATTGTAATTCTGACTTGTCAAAATGTATTTAGAGATATCTTGAATGTTAATTACAGATATCTCTAAACACATGTGCAGGTATTTGTGATTCACATTTTTGTATTTCTGAAATGATATAGTAGATATCTTGCATGAAAAACCCCATTCAAATGAATGGAGGAAAGTGACGCCATTTCTCTAAGTCAAGATAAAGTTGTAGATTTCTAAAATGTTCTTTTTGATGAGGTGAAATTGAATTACAGGTATCCAGTCGAGCTTTTAAATGTTAAAATAACTGGTCGTAAACATCAAACAGGTTAAGCTCCACGTTGACGCGCCATGTGACCTCGTACCTGTGATGATGTCCTCCAGGGCGCCGTCCTTCCCTTCGCGTACCTGCGGTTTCACCTGCCTCTTCTTCAGTTCAGCAATCAGATCCATCTGAGGCATTTTTGGCATCATCGGCCCCTGACGGGTAAAAAAAACAAAACACAGATTAATCAAACTGATCAGAAACTGAAGTTTTCTGTTCGGACTCTAAAATATTTCACCTTCTGAGCTCCAGGTTTGTTCGGAGACATCGACTCCTTCTCTTTACTCTGAGCCTCCATTTTCTTCTTCAGCTCGATCTCCTGCTGCGCCGCCTGCTCACACAAACACAGAAAAATAAATCATTAAGACGTTTGTTTTCATTCAGGAATCACACAGTTCTCACACTAACTCACCTTATAGGCTTTAATCAGGCGACCGAACAGCGGGAAAAACATGGAGGGCTGCGTGGTTTTAGGGTTTTCGCCAAAATACTCCACCACAGAGAAATACGCCTCCTACAGGAGAAAAGTCAGAAAACACATTAAAACTTGAGAGAAATTGCATTTCCCTGCAGAAAATGTGTCGAAATGCTGAAGTTGAAAATGAGGAAAAATGAAACTAAATCACTTTAAATACAGCTGGAAGTGAGGAATGTGCTAAAATGAAAAAAGGAGAAATACTGAAAGTAGTAGAAGTTAAAGTACAGATAGAAGTAGAAGAATGTACGGTGGCCCTGAAGGGAATAAATGGGAATAAATATTTCAAAAAGTGCAAAATAAATACGTCAGGACAGAAATAAATTTTTCAGGACAAAAAGTTTTTCACAGAACAGAAGTTAACTTTTCAGAACTAGAATAAATTTCTCAGGGACAAATTTTTTTTTGAAGAACTAAATAAATTTCACAGAACAAAATATATATTTCATATTACAAAAATACATTTCATCGATCACAAAATATATTCAAGGAAACACAAAATAAATTTCACAAAATTGGAAAAGGTAGGACCAGTGAAATTAACTTTATTTTTACCACTAATATTTATTTTGTGATCTCTAAAAATGTATTTTGTGATCCATGAAATTCATTTTTGTTTGATGAAATATATTTTTGTACTGTCAAATTAGTTTTTCTGATCAGTGAAATGTATTTCAGGATTCTAAAAATGTTTTTTTGTTCAATGAAATATATTTTTATTCCGAGAAGTTCATTCTTGTTCTGTGAAATTTATTTTGCACTTTTTGAAATATTTACTCCCATTGGCCTTCAGGGCCACCGTAAGAATTAGAGCCAGTTTGATTGGTTGCAGAAAAAGTTGTATTATTAGTTGAAGTGTTATTATTATTATTTGTGAACAATTTAAAGCAAAAACAAAGTCTGTAAGTGGAAGTTTGCTGAAGTTTTAGCTTCTCAAAGTTGAAGGAGTTTCAGGCAGAAAAGCAGAAGGTCTCCATTTGTTTCCAATGGAACAATTTTGTGACAAAACACAAAATAAGTCTAAAAGTTTAATAGTTTGAAAAGTGAAAAGTCAAAGCAAACATTTCCTGGAGAAGCTGAATAGTTTAAAATTCAAACGGTGAAAATCAGATGAAATTTGAAGGAAGAGTAATAATGATAAGAAGATTAAAGTAGAGGATCATTATATTAAAATGCTGACTCAGCATTTAAACACGATAAAGTAAATTGCAGCCGTATGAATCTGACCTGAGCCGTCTTGCTGTCTTTGACGAACGACTCCAGCTGTTCACAGTTGGTTTTGATAAATTCCTTCAGGACGGGGCTGTCGTCCTGGACTAGAAACTCTTTTTTAGCCATTTCCATCCCTCGCTCCAGTGAACGGATGTCCTGAAGAATACCATCCAGGGAAACTGCAGAAAAACAGTTTTAGTTTAGGTTAAACTTCAGGTTTTAAAGCAGCTCAGCGTGTAGAGTTAACGTACCCAGAGCTGCTTTGTCGACGAAGTGAAGCTCGGTGTGGAAGTTGGACAGGTCGGGATATTTCTCCTGGATGATGTTGGTGATGAAGTGAAGCAGCGTCTGAGAGCGGTCGGTCGATTTGGTTTCCAGCAGCTGAAAAGAGTCAGGGGTTAATTTACTTCACTTTAAAGGAAACATTCATGTTTGACAGAGGCTGCTGTAAACTTTAGTGTCTATTATAGAGCTGAACGATTTATCGTTTTCTGATTGAAATCGCAATTTCAAACATCGTGATCATATGATCGTTAAAGCTGCGATTTTTTTCCTGCTCCTGACTGACCCAGGATCTGTTATATCAGCTGTTTCACACACACGTGCCTTGAGTCTTATGGAGCTTTTCCACTCTACAGTTCCAGCTCTACTCTACTCGTCTCTACTGGGTTTGGTTCTTTTCCTCTAGCCCGACTACAGACTCACGGTGGGCGTGGATCTTATAACACAGCTGCGCTAAAGTGCTGCGCAGAAGTGCGTGCACGTTCATCTATAACGCCACACAAACATCATTTTGTACTAACATATGTGCCACCGTGGTCTTTAAAGGAAAAAAAAAAGCTTTAAAAAGATTTCATTAAAGTAATGCAGCGGCTCAATGTGGGTCGTCATGACAACGGAGGTAAACAACAGCCTGGTGCTGCTGCACGCGGAGGAAAACGAAGGAGCTGCTTCCTGACATCAACTCTTCCCTGGATCCAGTGAGATCACTTTAATTTTTGATTTTTGGGCCTGGTATAGCAGAGATTTGTTGTTGATCAATCATTCTTCTTTGAACTGGTTTTCCTTTTTGGTTCCCTGTGGATTAATGGACTGATTGGTGCTTAAAGACTCTCGTGGCAGACAGATCGCTCCTGCACCGACCAACTTTGATTTAATTTAAAAGACTCTTTAAAGCCAACTATCTTTGCTGTTAACTTCTTTTTGGTTTAAAAAGGACTTTTAACTTCTTTAGGAATCATGAAGGAGCATTTTAGGGCTGTATTTTGTCTTCATTCAGTCTGGTTCTGTGCCATCAGGTTTAAATGTCATTAAAAACCCGTCGCTGACTTATTCCTTTGCCTCTTGTAAGTGATTTGTTCAGAGTCAGAAGCTGCAGAGACGACATTCTCTGACCAATGAGTGACCGGCAGTCCGTCCACGTCACCTTTTAGTATCAGCTTTACTCTCTTAGAACCAGGGTAGAGTAGGTGCTAAAAACTGGCGTCTGCCACGTAGTACCGCGTTAAAGGAAACACAACACAAACCGAGTAGAGGCGAGTAGAGTAGAGCTGAGACGAGTCAGTGGAAAAGGGCCATTACAGTTGGTTGGCAAATTTAAAACTTTCTCAGCTATATCCCAACGATTCACGTTCAATATCGAAAGTTATAAAGTAAAATAAAGAAAGTTTTTTACCAGGTCCAGACTCTGCAGCCTGAATCCGTAGACGGCTCCTCTCTTACTGCTGTTCATGTAGTTTCCAAAGGCCAGAACAATCTGGAAGAAAGAAAACAGGATAATTATGAGGATAAAACAAGACTCAGAGGCTTTATAAGAGTTTTTGTTTCTGTTGTCACTTACTTCTAAAATCTTTTTGAGTTTGGCTGAAGACTTGATGGACATAGACGCAGCGATAATGGAGTTCAGTTGCTGTGGAAACAAAATCAAACCCTGAATCTCGTTTTCTTTCTTTCTTTCTTTAGTTTTAAAATCTAAAATGTGACAGAAACTCACCGGCTGCAGACGTTTAACAGTTTCGGGGAAGTTTCCCATGAAGGTGAGAGTGTTTATCCGCTGCTTCAGACGAGGAATCTTCCCGAAGCGTAAAACAAACTGATCCTCGTCGGTGAGATCTTCCAGCGGACGCCCGTCCTTCTCGTAGTTCAGCAGCAGCTTCAGCTCAAAGTCTGAGGGGATAAAATGCTCCAGAAGCTCCAGGAAATCCACAGACAGAGACTGCTGGTCGTACCTGAGACACAAAGACATGAAAAGATAATCAGACGCTTCGTGTGAGGGAGAAAACGGCGTTTATTCTGCAGCACGTACGTCTCGATGGCCGTGCAGATATTTGACGGTTTCATCCCTCCTTTGCGTAAAGTGATGGCGAGGTTCTTCGCCTTGTTGGCGTCGATTAAAGTCGTTTTGCTCGGAGTTTTCTGGACGACTTTTTTGGTGACGACGCTCAGGTCTTTGGGGTTACTCTGAGCCCGAGTCTTAAACTGCTCCTCAAACATTTCCATGTTCAGCTCCTTGAAGGAAGCAAAGAGTCAAAATCAGCTCTGAAATAACAAACTAAACACTGAATTTGAAAAAGAGGAATCTTTTTTTCTTACCTCTAAAACCTGCTCGTCGTCCAGTTCGGTGAAGACGGTGCCGGTCACCTGGTTTGGTTTTAAAGCCTGCCAGTTTAACAACGGCATCCTGAACTTAGTCTGAATTGTTTTCTTTGTTTTCAGCCCTGAGGACGAAGAAGTAGAAGAAACAGAAAAACAGTGAATTTAAATGTTTGGATTTTAACTTTGGTTCAATTTCTGTGGAGAGAATGAAAACTATACTCAATGCAATATAATGCATTAAGTTTGTCACTTAAAAAAATAATTTTTTCATTGTTTACATTTATAGTTTCTGTCAGGTGCTTGAAGAAAACCTAAATATATCTGGTAACATCTCACAAAGATTTGGACTGTGTTTAGGAAACTTTTGTAAAGCCAAAGCTCGGTGCAATCTGCAAAATCTCAACAACTATTCCAGCTGAAAACTTGCAATTTTGAGATTAAAAAGTCAAAATGATGGTATAAAGTCAGTAATTTGAGATATGAAAGTCAAAATTTTGAGTTAATAAAGTTGAAATTTTGAGATAAAAAGTCAAAACTTAAATTCAGTCAAAATTTGGGACAAAGGTCAAAATGTTGAGTTAATAAAGTTGAAATTTTGAGGTAAAAGTAAAAAAAATTGAAACAAAAACTTGAACTTTTTAAATAGAAAGTCAAAATTTGGAGATAAAAGGTTGAAACCTTAAGCTTTTAAAGTTGTAATTTTGAGATAAAAAGTCGAAATATTGAGATGAAAGTAAATAATTTGAGATATCAAAGTCAAAATTTTGCCTTTTAATCTAAGTACTTCGACTTCCATAAAAAATGATAAATTCCAACAAAGCCAGTTTTTCATTTTCATGAGTTTAGCTGGTAGAAGTTGTGGGTTTTCAGAATAAATAGCTAACATTTAATTCATGTATTTCTGCCATATTTCCACCACTTAACAACTGACTTCCCCTTTCTTAACAACCCATTAATATTTTCAAGATCCACCCCTATATGCAGCTACAAATTTCACTGTTTCCTTCTATTCACAGTAAATAAAAAAAAAATTTTTAGAGAAAAGATTAGGGGGGGCCTGGGACCCTTTAGCCCACCCTTAAAGCCGCCCCTGGTTTGGATCCTCTTCTCAAAAATCAGAAAAAGTTTCATTTTTATTTCCACTCGTGACAGTTTTCAGGATTTTTATTCGTCTGAAAAACTCACCAGACTGAATATTTGGAGCTCCAGGAGGAGGAGGAGGCCCAGCACCACCAGGTGGAGGAGGAGGAGGGAGTCCAGAGCCAGGAGGAGGAGGAGGAGGAGGAGGAGGGGGTCCAGAGCCAGGAGGAGGAGGTGGAGGAGGGGGTCCAGAGCCAGGTGGAGGAGGAGGAGGAGGTGGTGCAGGGACTCCACCTCCTCCAGGTAAAGGAGGAGGTGGAGGTGGAGGAGGAGGAGCTGCTCCTGGTGGAGGAGGAGGAGGAGGAGGAGCGCTGACAGCCCCTGGACCACCCGGAGGAGGAGGTGGTGGTGGAGGTGGAGGAGGAGGTGCGGGTTGGCTGGAGGCTGGAGGAGCAGAATCAGTGACGTCCTGTGGGGAAGTGGGCGGAGCCTGGATGTACTCGACCACGGTGACAGGATGCACGGTGACCTCCAGGCCTCCGGAGGCGCTGCGTCCCAGACGGATCAGACCTTTGTCCTGCAGCTCCTGGATCTTCTGCTCCAGCTCCGAGGACGACTGAGGAGCGTGAGCGAGGAGGCGCTCACGGTCTTTCTCTCGCTCTCTGTCCAGCTCCTTCTCTCGCTCTCTCTGCTGCAGCGAACTCACCTGAGAGCACGACTCACGCAGACTCTCCTAAAAATAAATAAAACACATGAAAAACACAAAATAAGAAATATTATCCAAGCTTACAACTGAAGAACTTCAACGTCAAAATTCATCAGTGACTCTTCATTTGAAAGATTTAAATCCCTAGTTTCAGAAAATGTCATGTTTTTATATGTGGATAAAGTCCACATCAAGATAAAAGAGGCTGAAACACTTTGTAAACTTTGTTTTCTTTATGGAAACACTGTTCAGATAAAAAAGTTGAGTTAACTCAAAATTTCAAGGCAATTTTTTTGCAGTGTTTATTTATTTATTCATTTACTTTTCAGTTTTGAGGCCACATAAGATCAAGATGAGATAAGATTTCTTATCCTGTCTTGATGTTGGGTCTCTGTTAATAAAAGAATAAAAAACTTTAACATTAACAGGTATCAACCTGCTAATGTTTTGTAAAGTGTCTTAAGACAATGTTTGTTATTATTTGACGCTATATAAAAAAAGATTGATAAGAATCTTGAGTTTAAACCAACTTATACATTTTTGTTGGGATAACTACTAATTCATATGTAATGTAACTTAAAGTTTTGACTTCCACAAACCAAGAATTCTCACATTCTTTGCTGAAACAAACTCAAAAAATATAGTTTCAGTCTCAAACCTATGAAGTGAGGTTTTGCCTAATGAGACCAACTAAGCTCAACAAACATAATAAAGTTAGTTCAGATAAGTATGAAGAAGTACAAATTTAAGTTTTCATTTTTACAGTGAAGGTTCGCAAAACAATTCATTAAATTATAGTTGATGCACGGCAATAAACAGGTCTCATCAATGGTCTAAAGGGCTACAGCTGGCTTCATGTGAAGAGTAAGGTTGGGGATGGGTTCTGAATTTGTTACAAACCAAATTTTGTTGGAGTAGGAAATATTTCATGGTGGCATTGACATGACGTCAGTAGAGCTTGGTTTAATTTGTGAATTATGAAGAAAAAAAAAAGAGTTTTTCATGTTGAATAAAGTTGAGAAAGAACTGTGATGTTACAGTAAGAACAGTTGAGTGTTGTGCTGATTTCTTTGTGTAAGTTTGTAAGGTTGTATTATCAAAAACCACTCGTTAATGATCTAAATGGCGACAGCTGGCTTTCTGTAAAGCTTTCTTTACAGGAGAAATTTCACCACTTGGAATAATTTGATGAAACAACACTTTTGATATGTTTGAACTCTGGATTCCTCTGGTGGAAAGGAGAGTGAATATTCAGGGTACGGGCGTCAGGATGTGACTAAAATGTGAAGAATCTAAACTTTCTAACTGTGATTCATGTCAAACTTACTTTGAGCAGCTCCGTCTCCTTCGTCGCCTGCATGAGCTGAGTCTCCAGCTCAGAAATTCGATCTGCGCTTTGATTCTCGACCTCCTGAAGTCGGCTGCTCAGCTGAGACAGAAACAACAAACCTTCAGCGTCACAACGTCCACAAAACTCTTCATGATCAGAGCTTAATTTGGTGAAACTCAAACCTGTGAGTTGTGCTCCTGCAGCTCGTCCACGTGCTCCAAAACTCCTCCTCTGTTCTCTGCGTCCTCCAGCAGAGCTCCCACATCCAGAACGTTGTCCAGGTAAGCCTGGATCTGCACCTGCAGCTTCTCGCTCTCTGTTTGCTTCAGACCCTGACAGAACAAAACAAACAATAATCATCATGTTTTAGAGGTTTGAAGCTGTTAGAGCTGCAGAATCTGAGTTTCTGTGATGTTTTGGGGGGTTAAAAGTTCCCTGAGGTAAGCATGTGTTTATGTTTCTGCACTCTCATCAGGATCCCTGCAGCTTTTGGAGGATTTTGCGCCGCAGTGATCCAGCTTAGAGGAGACAAAAGTGAGGATGAGTTTCTCTGCATCTGGGAAAGTTGGACGTGGCTGGAGCTCAGTGATGATTCTGAGGTACTGGAGTTAATTTTTGGGCACTAAGGGTGAGACGGGGGTCAAGGTTTACATCAATAACAAGAACATAAAGTGGTGTGTTATGAATCATAACGACAACAGAAACTTCCAGAATGACCCTGATGAAAAGTTTCCCTCCCCCAGTTCTTAATTGCGTGTATTTCCCCCTTTAACATCAGACTGTCGAACTTCAGAAAACACGACCAACACCTACTCCCAGAAATAAAAGAGTCTACCATTTTGACTGGTAAGAAGAACCGTTTTTCGGAGGTCAAGGACATTTAAGAACGAGACAGAACGTACTTGACGTCCAAACTCTAGAGGGGTCTCACCGAGTTACTATAACTCCAGTGGAGCCTGAGATGGCCACTCCAGAACCTTCACTTTATTCTGCTGTAGCCAATGGCAGGTCCCAAATTTCAACTTTTCATCAAAAATATTTCACTTCTTAATTTAAAAAATATGACTTCTACTCTAAATTATCACGTTTTTATCTTAAAAATTTGGACTTCATATCAAAACAGTCGAAAGGGAGTTAAAAAAATCTGGGCTTAGATTTTATAACCTGAAAAAAGAGATCGAAACTGGAAAAGAGAGTTTATAAACTGAAAAAAAACGTTTTAAAACTGAAAATAGAGTTTTAAATCCGAATAAAATAGGTTACTAAAGTCGAAAGTTAGAGTATAAAGGTGTAAATGTAGAGTCTAAAACTGATTTAAGGTTTAATCAACTTTTTCCCTTAAAATTTTCGACTATTTACATCATTTTTTACTTTCATCTCAAGATTTTGACTATTGATCCCATTTTTTTTCTTTTGTCTCAGAATTCTGACTTTTGCTCCCAAATTTCTATATATTTCACTGACAAATTTTCACTTTATTGTCTCAAAAATTTGGCTTCTCATCTAAATTATCAACAGTCACAAAATTTTGATTCTATCCTAGAAATGTCTTTTTTTCTCAACTTTTGTCCCTTATCTTAACATTTGGAGGTTTTTTTTCTAAGTTTTGACAATTTAATCCTGAAACTTTGACTTGTCCTTGTGTTTTGGATCATTGTCATGTGTGAACGTCCAAGTACGTCTCATGTGCAGCTTCTGGGCTGATGAGTGTAAATTTTCCTCCAGTATTTTCTGATAACATGCTGCATTCATCCTTCATTCATCAGTTTGGACCAAGTTTCCTGAGCCTTTGTAGCTCACACATCCCCAAAACATCAGTGATCCACCTCCGTGTTTCACAGTAGGAATGGTGGACCTTTCATCATAGGCCTTGTTGACTCCTCTCCAAATGGAACAATGTTTATGGTTGTGGNTTCTCTCAAATATTTGACTTTTTTTTGCAAAATTTTGACTTTTATCTCAAAATTTAGGCTTATTTTATCCAATGATTTCAGCTTTCAATCTCATATTTCCACATTTACATCTCAGATTTTGACTAAATTCCAAATTTCAACTTTTTCCCTTATAATTTTTGACTATTTATATCATTTTTTACTTTCATCTCAAGATTTTGACCATTGATCCCATTTTTTTTCTTTTGTCTCAGAATTCTGACTTTTGCTCCCAAATTTCTTTATTTCACTGACAAATTTTCACTTTATTGTCTCAAAAATTTGGCTTCTCATCTAAATTATCAACAGTCACAAAATTTTGATTCTATCCTAGAAATGTCTTTTTTCTCAACTTTTGTCCCTTATCTTAACATTTGGAGTTTTTTTTTCTAAGTTTTGACAATTTAATCCTGAAACTTTGACTTGTCCTTGTGTTTTGGATCATTGTCATGTGTGAACGTCCAAGTACGTCTCATATGCAGCTTCTGGGCTGATGAGTGTAAATTTTCCTCCAGTATTTTGACTATTGTACGACGTAAGTAGGAAGTAAGTAGTCAAACCTGGTTCAAAGGACTCGGAAACATCGAGTGTGTAGGGGTTTTGTAGTCACTAGGTGGAGGGTGTTTCACAGTAGGAATGGTGGACCTTTCATCATAGGCCTTGTTGACTCCTCTCCAAATGGAACAATGTTTAGCCAACACCTGTTTTTCAAGTGAAAACGAGAGTAGTGAGGTTTACTGAAACAAGGTCTTCAAAACTCCGAACAGAGACACGACAAACCGCATAACATTCGTCCTTTGAAACACCGTAAACACATCTTTACAGAAAGAAGTCGGGTAAAAAGGAGTTCACGGAGGAATAACACGTAGAACTTTGGAAAACTGAGATGTCCATGTTTCGTCATTTTCTTGCCATTTTTGTTGACTTTTGCCCATTTTTGATGCTTTTCACTTCTTTTTGCCACTTGTGGATCATTTGTTGTTACCGTCTGACTATTTTCCAACTTTTATCTTGTTTTTGTTGACTTTAGCCTTTTTTCAACCACATTCCACTGTTTTTTTTGTCATTTTTTTCACCATTTTATCTACTTTCTGAATTTTTTCCACGTTTTCCCCAAATTTTCTTGCCACTATTTGTTGCTTTTTGGCCATTTTGGTCACTGTCCACCTATTTTTTGCCACTTTTGACCCGTTTTTGTTACTGTCAGAGTGGTTTTGGCCCAATTTTCTTGCTAATTTTGTTGCAATTTTTGCCAACTTAAACTAAGTTTTATTCCTACTCTTTGCTGTTTTTGGCTCATTTCTCCACTTGTATAGTTTCTTTTGTAAAGTTAATTTTTAACAGTTTGTCTCTTTGGTTGAGTAACTGTAGAACTTTGTCGGTCTGGTGTAAGAAAGTCTCTCAGGACATAAAGTCGACTTCAATAAACACCCAAAAAGAAACGTAGGTCTTGTTAAAAGGACAGTCAACATCGACTTTACAAACAACCAGATGGACTGGCACCAAACCAAAGTTGTCTTAGGGAGTAAAAGGACTTCTTCATTAGAGTTTAAACTCTGCTTATTGGCATCCTCAGTTCCTTGTATATCTTTTTATATCCCTTTCCTGTTTTATACAGTTGGATTCCAATGTAATTTTTTTCTTTAAATATCTTGAAATAAGACATTTTTCTGGACTTGACAGCCCATTTTTCCTCAAGTGCCTCCTTATTGTGCATCTTGAAACAGCCAGACCACATTCTTTCAGAGAGTCCTGTATTTCAGCTGAAGTTATTTGTGGGTTTTTCTTTGCATCCTGAACAATTTTCCTGGAAGTTGTAGCTGAAATGTTTGTTGTTTTCCACTTCTTCATTAGAGTTTATGGAGCCAAGATGGAAACTTTTGAGCGTCTTAATTCACTGAGGAACTTTCTGTTGCTGTTTTCAGACTTTGAGCTTCTAACAGAAACAGCCACATCACTCAGAAATATTTATGACAGAGTTTTATTTTTATTCTCTCACCTCCAGATACTTGTCCAGGCTGAGGTGAGTGAACTCGTACTGCAGGTGAACGCGGAAGTTCATGTTCTCCACCGAGTGAACCACGATGTTTATAAACTGCATACAGGCCACCTGAGCCAGACAGAAACAAAAAAAAAAGTTTAACCACAAGAAAAAAACTTCAAACTGTAGCTGTGAAAGAATCGGCCGCAGAGAAGGTGAGAGGTTTAAATAAACTCACCATGAAGTCGATGTTGCTGTCGTCGTTAATGAAATACTCCATCAGCTTCTCGAAGCGGTTCCTCTCTCTGCTCACCTGAGAAAAAAAGAAGAAACATGGAAACATGTCTCAGGTGGTGCAACCGTCCTTACAAGTATCCACAGTAATTAAACTCTAAAAATTGAATGTCAGTTATTGTAAATGGAAATTAAAAATACAGTGGCATTATTTTATGCTTGAACCTTTTTAAATAAAACATTCTTTGCAAATAAAAAGAATTTTAAAGCTGTTGAGAAATGTAAAAAACTTTTGTCCCGTAATTTTCACCTTGTCAAATGTCAGGGTGGTGCAACCGTAACATTAGACTTTTATTTTAAAGTGAAGAGAATAAAACAGGAAACAGGAAACTGCATCAGCCAGANTGTAATAATGTGAAATGTTATTTTAACATCAAATTATTTATCTTATTCACAAATAAAAGAAATGAAACACACAAAATGAAAATGTATGAGTCACTACAGACACTTGAGAGATACTTGCCAATAATTTCACACAGAAAAAATAACAGGAACATATAAATATATTTTCATATATTTGGTTGCACCACCTGACATTTTTGGGTGCTCAAATTAAAAATACTAAAAAATAATGAACCTAAAAACTTTGAAATGTTGGTCAACTACTGAAATCTGTTAGACCATTGACCCTAGAGCATTAATTATAGAATCACTCAGTTATGAGCACGTGTGTGTGTGTGTGTGTGTGTGTGTGTGTGTGTGTGTCAGTCATAAGATGAGTAATCAAAGAGAGGAAGTCTGGAACAATCACTCCGCTGAAGTGGACTCAGGAAATGAGGCTGTTTCAGTAAAAACAGAAAACTGAGAATAAAACATCTTCAAACCTCTTTGAAATTATCAAAAGCAGAAAGAATGATGTCGTGTCCTCCTCTGACCAGACAAACGGCCGCGAGCAGCTCCAGAACCAGAGCTTTGGTCCTGTCACAGAGGAAGAAGAAGAGGAAACGTCAGACGCAGATAAAAACACTTACTGATGAACAGACGGATAATATAAAAAACTTTTTGTCTCTGACCTCGGGTTCCTGCTGTTGAGACTGAGGGTGATTTCATTGACACAGCGAGGATGAATCATCACCAGGTTAAAACCAGACTGAAAAAAGAAGAAGAAGAAGAAGAAAAACACATCAACGTGTGCTTTAAATATCAACAACATGGACAGAAATGTAGGAAAGTTTTCCTCCGAAGACCCTGAGTCCAAATGTGTTTGCACATCACATTTAATTAGATGATTTATTAACCTCAATAAGGAAAACAACATTATACTCATATCAGGAAAATAAAACCCCAATATACTTAATTTTTCTTGGTGGTGATGCTCTGAGCTTGTTCTGAAGACAATGATATTTATAATAAACAAGCTGCACTGAGTTACTGACATTATTCTGATTAAGATGAAAACATGAAACTATGACTTCAATAAGACCGTCAGGATTTTGAGGTAAAATTAAAAAGTCAATACTGATATAAAAGTTATAATCATAAGATAAAAATTTGAATTTTTCAGATAAAAAGTAAAATCTTTAATATAAAAAGTCAAAACTTTTATGCAAAAACTCAAAACTTTGATATGACAAGTTAAGTCTGATATAAATACCAAAATTATCAGACAAAATAAAGTCAAGACTAATACAAATAGTCAAATCTTTGAGATGAAAACTTAAATAATGAGAATAAAAGTCCAAGTCATAAGATTAAAAAGTCAAAATTTTGAGACCAAAAAGTTGAATTTTTGGGATAAAAACTAAAATCTTTGATATAAAAACTCAAAACTTTGATATAACAAGTTAAGTCTGATATAAATAACAAAATTATCAGAAAAAAAAAGTCAAGACTAATACAAATAGTGAAAACTGTGAGAGGAAAAAACTCAAAACGATTTGATAAAAATCAAAAACTTTGAAATAAAAAGTCAAATTATGAGAGAACAAAAGTCAAAATTTGGAGATAAAAAAGTCAAATCTTTGAGATGAAAACTTAAATAATGAGAATAAAAGTCGAAGTCATAAGATTAAAAAGTCAAAATTCTGAGACAAAAAAGTTGAATTTTTGAGATAAAAAGTAAGATCTTTAATATAAAAAGTCAAAACTTTTATGCAAAAACTCAAAAGTTTGATATAACAAGTTAAGTCTGATATAAATAACCAAAATTATCAGACAAAAAAAGTCAAGACTAATACAAATAGTGAAAAGTATAAGAGGAAAAAACTCAAAACGATTTGATAAAAATCAAAATCTTTGACGTAAAAAGTCAAAACTTTTATCAAAAAACTCAAAACTTTAAATGGAAAAGTCAAAACATTGGGATAAAGTGTAAAAATATGAGAATGAAAGTCAAAAACTTTGAAATAAAAAAGTCAAATCGTTGAGATGAAAAACTTAAATGATGAGAATAAAAGTCGAAGTCATAAGATTAAAAAGTCAAACGTTTGAGACAAAAAAGTTGAATTTTTGAGATAAAAACTAAAATCTTTGATATAACAAGTTAAGTCTGATATAAATAACCAAAAATATCAGACAAAAAAAGGCAAGACTGATACAAACAGTGAAAACTATGAGATTAAAAAAACTCAAAACCTTTTAAGTCAAATTATGAGAGGACAAAAGTCAAAACTTGGAGATAAAAAAGTCAAATTGTTGAGACGAAAACTTAAATAATGAGAATAAAAGTCGAAGTCATAAGATAAAAAAGCCAAAATCTTGAGGAAAAAAGTTAAAGTTATGAGATTAAGAAGTTGAAATATTGACTTTTTTCATATTTCAAACACTACAGTGGCATTTTAGACCCACATGAATAAGTTAAAAATAAGTTTTTCAATAAAGGGAACTCAAATTTTTTGTGCTGAATCAATGAAAGATGTAAAAAGTGTGTGTGTGTGTGTGTGTGTGTGTGTGTTACCTGGTAGTTCATGATGGCTCTCAGACACATGATACACACGTGAACGTCGTCTCTTTGATACGAAGACGAATGAGACTTTTTGTGGATCTTGTGTCCGATGGTGGAGCTTATTCTGTGGAAGGAAATCAAAAGTTCCCACGTGTTAAAAAAAGAAAAAGTGTGTTAAATAAAAGATAACAGGTGTGTTTCTGTCCTGTGCAGAAATAATAAAAGTTGTTTGTTCCTCTCACCTGACGGTCAGAGCTCGAGCTGCTCTGGAAACACCGTGTGACTGTGAACTACTCGAACTTTTGGTCAAATCTTCCATCGACCTTTCTGCAGGTTTTCCTTTTTCTGACAGAGTTCCACCGTTTTCCACCGTTTCCACCTCAAACCTGAAGAATTGATGAAACAGAAACAGTCGTTAACAGATCATTTTAATCATTTTAATAAGAATAAACAGTCAAAGAAAGTTACTGATACTCACGAGGCGTCGCTCTGTGCGTGAGAAAGATACTCGACCAGAACGTCCAAACCTTTGTTCTGCTCACTGAGAAACTCCTGAGCCCATCTATGAAATATGAAGCAGACAGAAAATAATAATAATGTTTCTGATTTTTTTTACTGAAAGTGGATTTAGAGTGAGGCTTTGTTATTTAGGAAGGAAAATAATTCAGAGTCTTAAACTGACTTTGATTTATGAACAAAAACACTATGAACAACACTTTCTTATTCCTTTCCCACGCATCATTTTTACTTTGGTATGACTTCCATAATTTACTTCTGAATGTGTTTTTTTCTAATTGTGCAACAAGACAATACAGCGACATGAACAGACAAACAGATTGAGGCTAAAGTGATGATGACAGTAACAGCCTGTATGACAAAAACTACCAAAAACAATAATAATTATTTTAAAATTAATCAACCACAACAACAAAAATAAGTGCAGTAATACTAATAATGATAATAATGACCATGCAGAGGGACAGGGAGTAAGATATTAAAGTAAACATTTTGGTAACACTTTAGATTAGGGAACACATATTCAGACTTGTACATATATTAACTCCTAATTATTACTTATTGACTACAAATTAATGAATATGTGTTTCCTAATCTAAAGTGTTACCAAACATTTCTATTATTTATCTAAACAAACAAATAAATAAATAAATAAATATCTTATTTACAAATTGTTTTTCTATATATTCATGTTGAACCAGGTCTAAGGGGAACATTTATATTTAAAAAAAAAAAAATCAGATTTCATATTATATTTAATAACGTTCCCCAAATGTGTCTCAACTCTCAAAATTTGTCACAACCAAAACACAAAATCACATGGGGAAAAAAAGAAGAAGAATTAATTCATACTATTTGATATTATTCAAGGATTCAAGGAGTTTTATTTGTCATTCAACACATGTAAAAATGTAAAATATAAACTAAAGGGGAGAGTTCAACAGTCTCACAGCTTCGGGAAAGAATTAAGAATATTAAGAATTTAATATTAAGAACTATTCACATTTTTTGCTGTCCCCCGTTGTACAGAGTATTTTTTTTTTTTTTTTTCTATATGTATTTTCTGCACCAAAACCATTTAAACTGAATTTTTATCACTGGATTTGACATTTATTTTCTCTAAATGTATCAAAATTTGAATGCTGTATTTCCTCGTAAAACATAAAATTAATCATATCAACTCTGTAAGTCATCAATTTTTTAAAGTACTCACACAGACACACAGATAATCATCATAAAATAATGTTTGATGATTAAAAACACTTTTATTTTTGTTACAACAGCTGTTGTTTCAGTAACGACCATACTGTTGCTATGGTAACAATGACACTGCTGTCCCTGAGTTCAGCTGTTGTAACAGTAAAATCCTATTTTATGACTTGGTACAAGCAAAAAAAAAATGAAATAAGACATTTTTATGACCTGCTCTGGTGAATGTGGTTCAAATTGAGACAAATAAGATGATTTTTATAACAAATAAGACAGAATGAGTTTCTTAGATTTCAGTTTTTGCAGTGCACAAAAATCAAAAAGCCTCACCCGATGTGATTGGTGCGAAGTGAAATCTCCAAATCTTTGAGGACCTGAGTGGCATCCTGGATCCGTTTCTTATGCTAAATAAATAAATAAATAAGTAAATAAATAAATAAAAAAAGAGCAGAGTCGTGATGAAACAAATATTTAATCAAAGATAAGATGATTAAGAAATGAAAAACAAAGGTTTCTGTTTGACTCTGACCCTGCGTGACACTCCTCCCTGATCCTGGTAGAAGCTTTTGATCTTGGTCAGGTAAGTGGAGGGGGGGCTCTTCACCTGGAAGCGCTCCTGGGGGGGCACACACACACACACACACACACACACACACACACACACACACAGAGCTCAGTTAAAAGACGCCTTCTTTTATTTTTCACCGTCTTCACCTGAGCCACATTTAGAGGCTCAGAGCATCTGCAGCTATTATTGTCAGAGCGAGTAAACACATCAGACACAAACCGCTCTCTGTTTCCACGGCGACGCCTCCATCATTCACCACCACAGAAATAAAAAAAACACAGCTGCAGCCTTTTCACTCTGCTCTTTACACACACATCCAGTTTGGGTGTTGGTGTGTGTGTGTGTGTTTTTTTTATCATGTGTCAACTCTGGTCAAGTGTCAGCAGAATCTTTCAGCTCTGAGGCTTTTTTTTAAATTATAATGAGCTGTAAAATCTTTACCTGATCACAAACTAACTCCCACTTCTTCTCGTTGTCGTACTGACTCAACAGCTTCAGTTTGTCAGGAGGTAAATTCATGTAGCTCTGAAAGAAAAAAGAGAAAAAAGAAAGGCTGCTGTGGTTAAAAGGGTCTTAAATCTGCACAAAATATAATGAAAGACGAATTATGAGTTTCTTTTTGAACAGTTATTCTCACACCTTCCACCTTGTTATGAAGCAAACACACAACAAAAACTGAAATCTAACTGAAATATGAGCCACATTCAACTGATAAGTCCAGGAAAATTTCTTATTTTGAGTAATTTAAAGACAAAAATGAGGTTTAAATTGCTTGTAGAAGTCAAAAAAATCTGCCAATGGGATAAGAAGAAAAGTTTCTTGTATTGAAACATTTTTCTTTTCCCATTGGCAGTTTTTTCTGACTTGTTACAACCAATTCAGACCTCATTTTTATCCTTAAATAACTTGAAATGAGACATTTGTATGACCTGGTCTGGTGAATGTGGCTCAAATTAAGAATAATAAGACAAATTTGACTAAAAATAAGACATAATGACTTACTTATGTTTCAGTTTTTGTAGTGCGAGTGTGTTCGTCACAGAGTGAATATTAAAAATATTAGTTTGAATTTAATGTACTGTCTATAAATGACCAGAATTAAATTAGTAATAAGCACAATTTGGCTCATTTTTTCGATTTTCTTTTTTTTTATCTCTTTGTATTTAGAGCCTCTTGTTACTTTTTCAGTCTCTTCTGTTGGTCATGGACACCAAAATGCTTTTGTTTACTCTCTGTGTGTGTGCAAAGATCCTGTGTGTAACCATGGTAGCATTGTTTACAAACAAGATTTCAGCTGTCAGCAACCTATAGCATGTTGACGCTAACCGTTGCTAGACCCGATGTTCCCGTGAGCGGATAAAAACATCTTTTTTTTTTTTTTATCATGAGGACAGTACAAGTTTAAAAAAGGCTCTTTTTATTCCCCTCTCCTCGAGGTGTCGGATTAGAAAACTGAAAACAAACTTTTTTAAAACTTCTTGCACGGAAAAAAAAAACAAACCTCAGGCTGATTGTGATCTTTGACGGTTAAAGGAGTTAAAGCAGCAGAGAGTCTGAAATTATGTCGTGTAAACTCACAGAGTCAGTTAAAGAACAGTTCCTCTCTGCTGTAATTACAGTTAGTTTCTCTTTTATTCAGGTTTAATCTTAATGTGTTGCCTGGTAGGGCTGAACGATTTATTGTTTTCTGATCGAAATTTCAAACATGGTGATCATGTGATCATGTGATCGTTAAAGCTGTGATTTTTTTTTCTGCTCCTGACTGACCCAGGATCTGTTATATCAGCTGTTTCACACACACCTGTCTTTGAGTGTGAGACTGTTGGAAAAAATCATTGCTTCCTTGTGATTGTTGAGTTTTGTTTTTAGTTGTTTTGTATTTTATTTTATGTAACTTGACACAATTAAGAATATTTTGCAATACATTATTTTTAAAAGCTAAGAGTCAAAGATAGCTCTTTTTGTTTTTCAGTTTTTATAACGAAAAATACAATTTAAAAAGTCCGGTTTAAAAATAACAGGAATAAGACTCCAGGATTTGATAGAAGACAAAATTAAACTATTCATCTAAAAAAATCTTCTTTTTAATTTTTTTTTGCCTTTTATCCTTTAATTTTGTATTTTTTTCCTATAATTTTGACTTAAATCTTAGAGTTTTGACTTTTTATATCAAAATTTCAACTTTTTATTTCAAACATTGCCTTTATTTCAAAGTGTAGGCATTTTATCTTATCTTAAAATTTTGACCTTAAATGAGAAAGTTTGGACTTTTTTCACATGATGTTAAATTGATTTCTTAAACTCTGAAAGTTTATTGACTTTTTGTCTCAGAATTTTGTCTTTATTTCTCAAAATTTCCACTTTTCATATTAAAATATTGACCTTTTATCTCAAAGTTTGAATCAATTCTTACCTTCAGTTTTTATTTTCATCCTCACATTAGAGTAAAAGCTTTTGATGTTTCAATGGTTTGATGTAATTTTCTGTCAAGTTTGTAAATGTTACTGTAAATTGTGAAAATTTCACTAAAGTTTGATTTAAAGAAAATCGTGAATCCAATTGAAATCGCTGCATCTGCCAGAAAAATCGCAATTAGATCTTTTTCTGAAACCTTTCAGCCCTATTATTGCCTGGAGATAACTATTTCTGGGTGTTGATCTTAGCACCTAATGTCGTTTTTTTCCTCTCAGAGCGTCTTTGCTGCAGTTTTTTTCACACTTAAAAAGAGAAGCAGAAACGGAAACAGCCTGTTGCTTAGTTTGCAAGGAGGTGGAGTGTCAGGTTTAAAGACATGGGAGGGGTCGAAATGTGGGTTTTGTGGTGGAAAACTAACCCCAGTAATAAGAACGACCCATGTCAACAATGATGTGCATGTTCTGCTGTTTGAGTTATGAAAAAATAAACACAAGAAGAAGAAGAAAGAGAATATGAAATCTCAAAAAAAGCTGCAGAATCAAATGTTTCTTCACGATGTTAAAGTCATTTCCAAAAAGAGGAAGTGATGTCATACTTTCGGAGCTTGTTGGCACTGAACTTTCCGAGTGGCCAGAAAAACGTCTCACAGATGTTATGAAACCCGAAAGCTTCATTTCCGCGCCCTCGTCGTGCGGTTACATTTACATTCTCAGAGGCCTCAGTGTTTGTCAAACTGAAATAAAACACGTAAATGTTTGAATGTTCGACCCCACCCTCAGAGAAGTGTTTGAAAAATGTTCTTAAATCCTCCTGAATAAACTTGTTTTTGTCTCTTTTCAGATTTTATTGATACCAATGCTCTTATTGATTCTGATTATCAAACTGACTCTTTATCCATTTCCCTATCAATCCCTCCTGTGTACAAAAAAGTAGCTCCACAAGTTTAGTTTATAAGTAAATAAATGTGAAATTAGTCTCTAGATTTAGACATCTTTGAATTTAAATCAGAATCAGAATCACTATTATTGCCACGTATCTTTAAGAAGTTTACACATTAAACAACTTTGATTTTAACTGTGCTCTCTCTGTACAAAACAAGTATGAATAAACTTTAAATATCAAATAAATATATATATATATATACCTAAATAGAGAGATTTAGTGATTAAAAGATAAGAAATCTAAAACACAATTTGCCATAAGACTGTTGAATACTGAAATAATCCGGGCTTTTAACAGATTTTAGCATTTTTATTTTACCTGCCTCCGTTTATCTATTTTATATTTTTTGCGCATGCATTTTTGCACTGTCTTATCTATATATTTATATATTTATACTGCATCCTTTTTGTTTGTGTTTGTCTGTCTAGCTGATTTTATTGTGGCCAGGGATGCAACATTATTTCATTCTGTAGTGTATCTTGTTGTTATGCTCCATGACAATAAAGAATCTATCGATCCAAAAGAAGAAAAATATTTACATATTTAAATTAAATGATTTTAAGCTTGAAATAAATGAAAAATTAGAATAATAATTCAAAACTCATTGAAAAAAATACATTTAGTTTCATTAAATAAACAAAATGTATCTTTTTGTTGTGTTTTATTGACTGAAGTAGTTCCACCTGACAATGCTTTGAGTTATTTTGAACCTTGGGCTTGCCGTAGTTGTGTTGAAGTCTGTATGTAAAACATTTACCAGTTAGTATTTTCATGTTTTTGAGTTTTATGTATTGTTTACAAAGAGTTATTATGATATGTTTCTGTTTTAAAACCAAAGTTATATCCATGCATGCTAAACAATAGCATATCAATGTAATTCCCCATATACGTTAGCATGAAGCTAAGGCTCTGTTTTCTCTATGGTTTTTGGTTCATTAGTGGATGTGAAACATTTTGAATGTGTTGAATGTGAATCTCTAATGAGAGAGTTATGTATGTTTCTTTGTGTGTTCATTTTTACAGCTTCTTCAGTTATAAAAAAAAACAAAAAACAAAACAAAACAAAACAAATAACTGACGTATTAGTGTCAAAGGATGCCTCTTGTTACTTTTTCAGTCTCTTCTGTTGGTCATGGACACCAAAATGCTTTTGTTTACTCTGTGTGTGTGCAAAGATCCTGTGTGTAACCATGGTAGCATTGTTTACACACAAGATTTCAGCTGTCAGCAACCTATAGCATGTTGACGCTAGCCGTTGCTAGACCCGATGTTCCCGTGAGCTGATAAAAACATCTTTTTTTTTTTATCATGAGGACGGTACAAGTTTAAAAACGTCTCTTTTTATTCCCCTCTCCTCGAGGTGTCGGATAAAACAACTGATAGGACACTTTTTTAAAACTTCTTGCACGGAAAAAAAAAACAACCTCAGGCTGATTGTGATCTTTGACGGTTAAAGGAGTTAAAGCAGCAGAGAGTCTGAAATTATGACGTGTAAACCCACAGAGTCAGTTAAAGAACAGTTCCTCTCTGCTGTAATTACAGTTAGTTTCTCTTTTATTCAGGTTTAATTTTAATGTGTTGCCTGGTAGATCTGAACGATTTATCGTTTTCTGATCGCAATTTCAAACATGGTGATCATGTGATCGTTAAAGCTGTGATTTTTTTTTTGCTCCTGACTGACCCAGGACAAAACAAATTACTGTTGTTTTAGTGTCAAAGGATGAGTTTTAATTTGTTTTTTTTACAGATCCTCTGCAGAGATGTGGGACTTAAACTCACTTGTAGAGATAATTTAACAAAATTAAAGGATTTAGACCAGTGGTTCCCAACCTTTTCTAAATCAGGGCCCACTTTTAAAGCTCAAAAATGTTTGAGGCCCACCTCTGACCCAATACATACCACTATATACATTTTTTTTAGAACCCCATTTATAACAATGACCCAAAATTTAATTTAAAAAAATGTAATAAAGCCCAAAATGTGATATCTGGTAGATAATGAAACAGATGTTAAGCCAAAAACATAGTAACTTTTTGCCCAAATTGGCAAAACTTGTTACATTCTGGTGCAATTATTATATTTTGGGTTTTACTTTATGCTTTTTCGTTACATTTCAGGCTCAGCACTCTGGTTACACTTTTGACAATTTTTGAAAATTTGGGATTTATTACTTTTTTCAGGTCATGATATCTATAGAGGAATAACATGCCTTCTTAGGGGACTTTTTTCATATATTAAAATCAGAACTGTTTTAATTTCCTTTAAAACTTAACCGAGTTAAACATTTTGAATGTTATTATTTGTATTTGTATCTTAATTTTTTCTATATTATATAATATATTATATATATATATAAATACACTCCAATATATACTCCAAAATACCTGTTTGGAACTGATTTTGCAGCCCACTTGCTATACCTTCGCGGCCCACCAGGGGGCCACGGACCACAGGTTGGGAATCGCTGATTTAAACTAACCTGAAAATGCAAACAAGTCCTTTTCGTGGCTCTTAATTATATACTTCTCTCATATGAAAAAAAGAAAATTAACTCCACTTCATACGACACAGCAAAATCTGAAATCTAAGCAAGTGTTTGTGTCTTATTTTTAGTTTTAAAAAGTGTGTAATGATACTTGATATGATTCTCATTCAACTGGAAAGTCAAGAAAAATGTCTTATATTAAGATATTAAAAGACCAAATTTACATGGCTTGAAACAAGCAAAAACAAAATCTACCAATGGATTATGAAAAAATGCAGAATCAGATTAGTGCTGTCATACCTAATAACTTTAATTAAGACATTTTCTGGACTTGTCAAGTGAATGTTTTGCCAAAATTAAGACAAAAACTTTCCCAGATTTCAGTTTTCTGGCCCCCTGGTGGGCCGTGGGGGTATTGCAAGTGGGCCGCCAAATCATATCCAAAATAGTCTGATTTTAGTGGAGTGTAATTACATAAAAACTCAGTTTGAAACTTGATCAGGATATTAAAAATGTTCAGCTATTCATATATAAAAAATGAGAAGGTATGTTAGTGGCAAATAGGTAACAATGACCCAATATGTAATAAAACCCAAAATGTAATAAGTTGTAAAAAATGTAACCAAAGTGCCGAGCCCAAAACTTAACAAAATGAATGTATTAAAAACAGAAATGCAATAACTGACTCAAACTGTATCTGTCTTGGCAAAAAAAGTTGTTTTGTTTTTGTTATCTGTTGCATTGTTGACCAGTTATTGAATTTTGGGTCATTGTTAAAAAATGGGTTCATTTTTTATCCTCTGTACTTATTGGGTTGGAGGTGGGCCGCAAACATTTCTGAGACATAAAAGTGGGCCCTGAGTTGGAAAAGGTTAGGAACCACTGCTCTAAAGTTTTCATTTCAAGGTTTTACTTTTTCCAACTTGTTGTAACTGTGTTGAAAGAGTGATGAAACAGTTGGTTGGTTGGTTTCAGGACTTCTGGTCACGCTCGCGTACACGGTTGCTCAACTTCCTCTTTTTCAGGGCAGGCGGGCGATAGTCACCAAGTTTCAGCCTGAAGTTTATGAATCTGACAACAACAACTGATGAATCTCCTTCATTTTCCATGTGACTCTTTGAAATTATGCAATATTTGTCTCTTTGGACCTAAAATATTAGTGACAGTGTTTGAAGTCTGACGTTATAAAGAGGTCGGTTTTTTCTGTTTATGTGTCAGAAAGTGGAAACTTCTCTCAGACAAACTAAGTTATGAACCTGATTAATGCTCCATGACTCAAAGTTTCAGCTAAAACAGCAGCTTGAGTGTAAAGTCTTGAGTCCAGTCACTCACCAGAACCACGTTGAATCGCTCCTCCAGCTCCTCCTCCGGGGGCATGGGCAGTTTTGGGGGCGCCGGCTGCTTCTTCTGCAGGGCGTGTGCCGGGTCACTCATTCCTGGAGCTGAACCGACTGAGTTCCTGGCCTCTCGTCCCTCAGCCGGCTCCTGCTCCAAGCCCCCCGCGGCTGCATTCCCCATCACTAATCTCCAGAAGTAATCCAGGAGGAAAGCTGTGTACGAACCTTTGCTACCGAGAAATCACTCAAACACGAAACAAAAAACAAGCAAATCAGAGTTTTGGGGCCTGTTTGTGAGAGGAGCATGAAGTTTACTGAATCCACATGTTGCTCGTCATGTTTGGCCTCTCATCAAAAAACCTTAACGAGGCCTTTTTGGCTCCATGATCACATCCACCTGACGCCGAACTCACTGTCTTCACCACTACTTGACTGAAAACTCCTGTCGTTGAACTGCGTGTGAGAGGAAGCAGAGAGGAGTGTGATTCTCTCTGCATCTAAAAAAACCACAGAAGCAAAAGAGGAACTTCCTGTGCATGACAGCAACAGAACGGTGTGGAGGACAGGGCGGATGAGGTTAGACACGGTAAACGTTACGTGTGTATAATAAACACAGTACATGAGGTCACATCAGACTGTACAGGAATTGAAGATGTAGTAAAAATGTGCAGGATTCAAAACCTGAATGCAAACCAAACAGGTGCAACTTCCTCTTAAATTCAACCAAGTAGAGAAATAAACAACCTCTAACTTCTGTTTGTTTACTTTCACTTTATCGGCCTCTTTAATCTCTTTAAACCTGCTCAGAGCTGGGGTCATATGTGTTGGGGTCACTTTCCTTTCCCTAAAGGTCACAATGTTTTTGTTAGGAAAATATACAATCTACCTGATGGAGAGAACAGCGCCCTCCTGTGGTTAAAGCATGTAACTGTATGTGTGAATGCTGCATTTGAGTGTTATTGGAAATAACTCATTATAGTCCAAATCATAGCATTTGTGATGCATTAACATTTCTGATTTTTAATGTCCAATGTATGGAAGCCCAAAAAAAGATGAATAAATTAACAGCTCTTTAAAAAAAATGTCAAAATCATGTAATACTATGTCATAATTGAAGTCATAAGAATACAGAATCCCATTTCTGGCTTTAAAAAAAGGAAGAAAACTTGTTTAAATAATTTTAAAAAAGTCAAGTCCTAAAAGAAGAAAGTAAAAATAGTTTTATTCATGAGGAAAAAGAGGCAACTTACTCTTGAAAAAAAGAAAACACAGACTTGCTTAAAAAAAGGAAGGAAACTGTGCTTTAAGAAAAGGAGAAGAAAAGGAACTTCAAAAAAGAGACTTCCTTTAAAAAAAGGAAAAGAAACTTGGCAAAACTTGAAAATGGGGCAAGTCTTATTAAAAAAAATGATGCCAAAAAATAGTTTTATTTATGTGGAAAAAAGGTACCATGCCCATTTTAGAAAGAAAAAAAAGACTTAAATTTCGAAGAAGGAAAAAAAAAATACTTGTCAAAATGATTAAAAAAAAAAAAAAAAAAAAAAAGAAGTCTTTAAAAGCAAAAATAAAACTTTTTTTTAAGTAGAAATTTGAGATTGTAAATCGAAATTTTGAGATTTTAAAAAAAAATCCAAATTTGAGATGAAAGTCGAATTTTTGAGACAAAAAGAACAAATTAAAGGATTAAAAGTCCACATTTTTTAGATGAAAAGTCCACATTTGAGTTAATAACTTCAAAATTTTGAATCTTAAATTGAAATTCAGAATTGGTTAAGTGTAATTTTGAGATAATTAGTCTAATTTCTGAGTTAATTAAGTAGAAATTTGAGATAAATAGGCGAAATTTTGAAATAAAAATCGAAGTTATGCGATATTAAGTCGAAATAATGAGATAGTAGAAATAAATTAACCTGTTTTTTTTTTCTGAGTTTCAGGTGTTGACCTTAACTGACATTCAATTTTTAGAGTTTAATTACTGTGGATACTTGTCAGGACGGTTGCACCACCTGACATTTTGGGGGTTTGAGGAACCAAAACACAAAAAAACATGTTATATTTTAATAGTTTAAAGATGTGTTCAAATTACACAGGTTTCATAGAATAAAGAAATACATGTGATGAAATACTCAATTCATGATGGAAGGAAATATTGCACTCAGACACAAAAAAGGGACGTCACGTCGGAAAATCGAAGTCTTGCGATATTAAGTCGAAACAATGAGATAGTAGAAATAAATTAACCTGTTTTTCCTGAGTTTCAGGTGTGTTCTGCAGAAGGAGTTGATATTTTCCGTGCGGTCCGTGAAGGCAGCTCAGGTTGTAGTGAGTAGTTAGTAAAATGACGGACCCGGAGGATCAGTGGAAAGTGAGTCTCTGCTCTTTAACTCCAACTTCTTTCTCTAGTTTCGACTTTTAATCATCTGTCAGCGGTGACATGAGCCTCAAACTGTGTCTGAAAGTTTAATTTTTAATCGTTTCGTTTCGTTTTTGATGACGTTTGTTCCTGGTTGTTTGTTAGCACCTGAAGCTAAAGCTGTTAGCATCAGCGAATAAACAAAAAAAGAGACAAAAAAAAATTAATTTTCACCTTTAAAACTCATCTGTGACAAGAACAGACGAGAAATAACCTTAAAGAGCTTTTTCAGTGTTTATATCTGTATCCATATTTGTAAATTCACGTAAGGTTTAAGAGCAGATTCACTGAAAAACAAATAATTATTTATTTTCGTAGATTTATTAAGTTACTGCATCTGAATTTAATGATTCTGAAACTTGAATTAATCTCCTTACAAAATACAAAACCACACATTAAAGCAGCTTTTTTTGTGTAGTTGTGGTTAATGCATTTATTTTTGCAGAAGCTCTGTGAAAACTGTTTATGAGTGTGAGATAATAAAGTGAAATTATAAATTAATAAAGTCGAAATTCTGAGATAAAAAGTCAAAATAATGATCTCAGTTTTTCTTTTTATTTAAAAAAAGTCGAATTTTTAAGTTTAAAGCCAAAATTTTGAGGTAAAAAGTTGAAATTTGTATTTATGTATATTAATAAATTCACGTGAGATAAGTTATTGTATATGAATTAAATGATTCTCAAACTTAAATCTATCTTCTTAAAGAATATATACTTTTTCCAAACCCTTTTTATATAATTTTTTTTCTTACATGCATAGACACAATGAAGTGAAATAAAAATTGCATTTTAAAATAAGTACATTATAGATTTAATAATGATAAAAGTGTTAAACTACCAAAATAAAATACATTTAAAAAGTGTATTAATTATTATAACTAAAAATAATGATAATAATATGGATGTAGAGATTAAAATAGATAAATGAGTAATACATAAATACATAATTATATACTTCAATAAATGAATAGTGATTAAAGTGATAAACTAACAATATAAAATATGTAAAACAAGCTTTTTCTTAAACATGATAATAATAATATAGATCTAGAAATAAAAATATGTAAATAAATAATGTATACATGCATGAATAGGGATAAAAGTGATAAACTAACAAAATAAAAATATGTAAAACAAGCTTCTTCTTAAACATGATAATTATAATATAGATCTAGAAATAAAAATATGTAAATAAATAATATATACATGCATGAATAGGGCTAAAAGTGATAAACTGACAAAATAAAATATGTAAAACAAGCTTAAACATGATAATAATATAGATCTAGAAATAAAAATATGTAAATAAATAATGTATACATGCATGAATAGAACTAAAAGTGATAAACTAACAAAATAAAATAAGTATAAAAACAGTTTATTAGTATAAATAACACTATTTTTACTCATTCTAATCATTATAATACTAAAATAATCATGATTATAATAATAACAATAACCATTACAGAATATATAATCACAGATTAAAGCAGGTTTTCTGTGTGTTTGTGATTGATGTGTTTATTTTTGCAGCATCTCTGTGAAAAGGTTGAGAAGTGTGAGATATACAGATTTATCCAGGTCGTTCCTCAGTGGGAGATTTGACTCTTTTTGAGGCAGAAAAGCTGGAGCTCTATTCACACTTACATAAATTTCGACGAGGTAGAGAGGGGAGTAAAAGGAAGAGAGGTAAAAGAGGAAAAAGAGAAAAGCGAGCACCGCAAAACCACTACCGAGCCGTCTGCCTACCACGCAAGTCACTGTCGCCGAAGCTGGTGTCACTCATAGACAGTGAAGTGAGGACGAGAAACAGCAGAGTATTTTTGTCTAAAAATTATATAGAAACATAATAATCTTTGTGTCTTTTATTTTCCTGAAGGTTTCTTTGCTGAAACTGCGAGAAAAGGTTCAGTCGTGTCCAGAGCGAACAGCATCGGCTCCACCAGCGCCTCTTCAGTCCCAAATACAGGTAATTTCTTTAAATATCATCCATGATTTAATTATTTACACTCTTACCTGTGTCTGTTACTCACATTTTGAGTCTGAATTATGATCAGAAATAGTAATTAAAGGAGTTTCGGCTCAATATTTCATTTTTCTGCCTTTTTGTAAAGCTTTTAAAACATTAATCGTATATTATTCATTGAATAAATAAGCCACCAGTTATTTATATAATATCCCAGCAGCTATTTGTGTAATAAAAGTCAGTTCTCAGCTTTTTTTCAGTCTCTTTTACCACATTTGGATTTGAGTCGTAGCTGCTGAATTATCTTTTAAGTGCACAAACTCACAAAAAAGGTCTTCATCTAATCCTGAGCTCATTTGGATTAAACTTTACAAAATTCATGTTTTAAATATTTTACAAATCTGTAAGGGCTGAGATTTGTGCCTGCAGAAATTGAATATGGAATTTAATTTTATGTCTTGAAATTGAATTTATTTGCTTCATCAATATCAATAGAAAATATGTTGTTTTTTTTTTTAGAAAACATTAATCCCATCCGATTATATCTCTGCAACCTCTGACACTTTAAAGGAGTTTTTTTCTGATTTTTTATTGAAACATTCACGAAGCCGTGATCCTTTTTGTTTCACTTGAAGATAATTCATGGTGCAATTGACACAAATGCGTAAAAACTGCTTAATTTTAATGAGCAAAGCAACATAACAAACCTGTAACGAGGTGACGAGCAGGGGTGTGTCCAGATGTTTCAGATTGAGGTGCCCCTGCCCATTTATACAAAGGTGGGCATCAATAATGTGACCCCACATTCGATAAATACAATTTAAATTCATATTTCTATGTGTTGAAAATACAGGATTACAGGCTACAGCATTAACAAAGAATAATAATAATCATAATAATGATTTTTTTTTTGGCCAATTTTGCCAAATCTTGTAGCACTAGTTGGAATAAATGAATAAATGTTGCATGTTTAAATATTTTTACATTCTACCATCATTTTTGGGTTCATTATGGTTAATTTAGGGAATGATTAACGTCAACATGTAGTAATGCCACTAAAAATAATAATTTCAAAATAAAATAATTCAGTTTTTTTTCTCCAAACTTATTAATAATTATTGATATTGACTGATATGAAACAAGCCACCAGAAATATTTAACTTTTCCATGATATATTCTAATTTTTTGATGAACCTGTTTATGTAAACAGACTTTTATTTTGAAGGCTTTTAATTTTTTCTAAAAACAAATCCTTCTTTTCTCCTTCATGTTTGTGTTTTTCTAATATAAAATAGAGAATAAAAAGAATAATCTCCCCCTTTAAGTGACATGAATCAAAACAGATCTAGTTTTATTTATCTAATATGATGCTATTTTGAATAAAGAGAGATTTATTGTTTTTGTTTGTTTAACTACACAGTTGTGGAACCTAGAAATAGTAAAATAAATTGGAATATATTTATTTTTGTAAATTGTTCAGCTAAAGTGTAAACTTATCTAATGTTGTGTGAGTTTTAAAGCAGAGTTCTTGGTTTGATTTTCAACAGATAAATATTTTAAATCCTCGAGGCTTCTTCTTCTTTGTCTGACTGATGTTTTTTTTCTCGAACAGACGATGAAGACAGCGACTACAGGCAGGAAACGTCGTACAAAGACTCGTACAAAGATCGGCGAAGGCAGGCGCACACGCAGGCCGAGCAGAAACGCAGAGACGCCATCAAGGTGAGAGCGACCGCGTTAGGACGCAGCTTCCTGTGATTCTGAGGATTTAACTTTTATTTTCTCTTATTTCAGAAAGGATATGAAGACCTTCAGTCCATAGTCCCGACCTGCCAGCAGCAGTCGGAGTTCGCAGTCGGAGCTCAGAAAATCAGCAAAGCCACCGTCCTGCAGAAAAGTACGAAATAAAAGAAGCTTTAGAAACCGAACTTTTGGAAACTTGACTGACGCCTGTTTCTTGTTTTGCAGCGATCGACTACATCCATTTTCTTCACAAAGAAAAAAAGAAGCAGGAGGAGGAAGCGACGTTGCTGAGGAAAGAAGTGATGGCGCTGAAGATCATGAAAACGTAAGAAAGTGACTCAGAGTTTGTTTCACGGATCATTTTTTATATTTCACTTGTCATGGCAGCAGATTTTAATCTTGACCATAAAACGGTCAAAAAGCGTCCTGTGAGTCAGTATCTGGTGTTATTTTCAATTTACTGCATGTTCTGTGAGAATAAAACAGATTAAACTGAAGATAAACACCAACAGAGAACCGGATGTTAGAGGTTTAGTGAAGAAAAAAAACACTTCAAACAAACAGATTGAACATTTTTAACATTAACAAACATATGAACAATAACCTTTATGATTTTTTTCTCTTATTTTGTAAAAAAATTAAGTATTTGACAGCATCATCAGATCCTCCAGCATCTCACAGCTTCCTCCTCTTTTTGCACAAAAGCCACTGAAGGATTTTTCTCCTCTTCACGACAAAAAAACTGAAAGTAAAGGAGGAAAATATTGAACTACTCCGACATATTGTACAGTAAAAACAAGGGATGGTTCAATATTTATCAAGTTTAGCAACAATAAAAGCCTCAAAGAAGACTGGAAACACAATTCTGAGACCGCAGAAAAACTTCTTGTGCTATTTCGTGCACGGGGCTTAAAAAAAACGCATTCTCGTTTACAGTCAAAACACAAAACATTACTCGTTAAGGTTACTACGTATCATCAACTTTAAAATAGGTTCATATTGTACAAATAAGACTCCGTACATGCTTCCAAAAGAGTCACCACACAATACAAGCATCAAGTTACACATGAAAATAAGAATATGAAGTAAAAACTAGACAGAGAGAGCTTCATTCATTCATCTATCGTTACTTTTTCTCTCATGAAGTTGCTCCTTTTTTCTCAGATGTGGGTTTATAACCTCTATAGTCTGTGTTTTTATTTGCAGGTTTCTTTGAATGACTGAATAAAATGACCGTAACAAACACATTTCAGCTGTAAGAGCAGCGTCTGAACTTTCAGAAACTGTTGGGATTTTCCCGTTTGTGCTGACACGTCTGTTGTTAAACTTTTCTTCGGACTGAAAGTGTTTCCTCTGGTGCAGGAACTACGAGCACATCGTGAAGGCCCACCAGAACAACCCGCAGCAGGGAGAGGATCAAGTTTCTGACCAAGTCAAGTTCAACATCTTTCAGAACATCATGGACTCTCTGTTTCAGTCCTTCAGTAACTCCGTCTCCGTCAGCAACTTCCAGGAACTTTCTGCCTGCGTTTTCAGCTGGATCGAGGAGCACTGCAAACCACAGGTGAGACGGGATTTTCATCAGAATAACAACAACAACAAGTAAGGATGCTGGGTAATATCAGGCTCCTCCGCACACAAGTAAACGACCTAAAATGCAAACTTTTGACAGCAGCCTCCAGAGTGAATATTTTCTGAAACGCTGCTTCTACTGTTGCCGTGTAAACGACAAACAGGTGTTTTCAGTGTAAATGCTGACATCACGCTCAGCTTTACGTGTGCGCATTTAACCCCCACTGTGCCAAGTGGGAACCAAAAATAAAAACAGTGACCTACCGTTTCGTTCTCGTGCTGCTGAATCTCCTTACTGTCTTCTACAGGGCACCTGCAGATTCTGACAAGTCAAATTTAAGCCTTTTTAACACCTTTTTAATGCCACTTTGAATAAAATTTAAGACCAAAAACACATAAATATGGTCGATGGTTTAGGGATCCTGCTGCGTTACAACCAAATCATAGCGTGTCACATAATGAGACTCATTCAAGTTTATTTTTGACTGTTTATTGAACATAAAGTTGCTCATTGGTTCATATCTGAATGTAAAAGTGCAAACAGTGACTCTTAGTCACAGACTGCTGAGCTAGGATGCAGATAAATTATATCAGCAGCTTGTAAAACAGTTTTCACTCAAAATCTCCTTCTTGAAAATCCTTCCCTGACGAATCTAAGACCTTTGAGTAACTCATTTAAGACCAGAATATAACATTTTAATGAATTTAAGGCTTTTTAAGGATGTGAAGGAACCCTGTTCTAACTAAGTTTCACTTTTTCTGCAATCAAAGAAGAAGTTTTTAATATAAAATCTAGATCAGTGTTTCCCAACCTGTGGGTCGTGGCCCCCTGGTGGGCCGCGAAGGTACTGCACGTGGGACGCAAAATAATTTCCAAAATAGTGTGATCTTAGTGGAGAGTAATTAAATAAAGATACAGTTATGTTTTAGAGGATATTAAACATGTTCAAATATTCATATGCAAAAAAAGTCCTTTAACCTAACAAGGGATGTTGGAGCCCGATATGTTACATGACCATGAATTTAACAACAGCCTAAAATGTCATTTAAAAAAAATACATCAAAACCCAAAATGCAATTATATGTAGGAAATGTAACAAAAGTATCGAGCCCAAAATGTAATTACTGACCCAAAATTTAAAGAGTTGTTACACTGTGAGCAAAAATTTACAACTGCTCACCTCTTCTTCAGCCTCTAAACTGTTGTCATGTAAACGGCTCCTACAGTTATATCGCCATCTACAGGCCTGATGTGATACAACAGCGTTTTAAGTCCATGTAAACACAGATTTTTTCAATGTGTTTTTTTGCGTTTTAAGGTGAAACACTTTAGAAAACAATAGTGAAATGCAATAAAGGTGGTTTTATTTCAACAAAAAGTGTGCAATGATGGTTTTTATCAACTCAAAACAAAAGATATTTTTACCAAGGTGGAGGCAATCGAAGCTACCGCAGTTGGCATAACAATAAAAAAGACACGTCATGGTGTTGGATGGCGTGTGAAAGGCAGCAGAGGAAATAAAACAAGCCCCAGATTAGATCCCTGTGGTACACCCTACTTAATTAAGCTGGAATAATAATGATAATGACTTTTCATCCCTTGTTTTTTTACTTCGCAGACTCTGAGGGAGTTCGTGGTCGGCGTTCTCCGGCAGCTCAACGGTCAGCTCTACTGACGGAGGAAACTGTGAAACTCTCAGATTCTGACTTTGGGCTCGTTCGTCTCAGGGCGGAGTAAAAACTCCAATCAGCTTCAAGCCACACCTCAGTATTTACACTCATTAATCACCTGTGACCCCCTGCTGTGATTGGATTACCTCATTTACAGACATTAGGAACATTTATAAAGAGATAAAGCTCTATTTTTATCACAGGCTCTATTCTCTATTTTCTGCTAAATCTGAGGTTTAAATGAGTCGATTTTTAACTCATCAAACAAAATCTTCTCACATCCGCCGTCATCGTTAGGATTTTTCTGTCAGAGTTAAAAAGCTTTTTGTGATTTTAAAGCGAACATGAAAAACTCTTTTTACTTCAATCATCAGCATCAGTTCATTCCAAACTGTTGGTTCGTGTGAATTTTGAAGTGAATGTTTTAATCGTTGTTCCTTCACCTGTGCAGAGATTCACACCTGGTTTACCTGTATTTACCTGTACATTTTACAAATATATCAGAGGGAATTTTCTGTGATGTTTTCAGTTTAAGTTTCCGTTTCTTTAGTTTATACAGTAAAAAAAACTGTCAGGAAATACAGATTTTAAATCTGAGTTGTTGTTTCTCATATTTCTGGTTTGATAGTTCTGCGGCTGCTGTTGCTATGGGAGCCCAATTCAGCCAGTTAAAAAAAAAAATTGAAAGAAAACTTAGCTGTATTGACTGTTTTTGCCCATATTTAGTCAACATTTTGAAATAAAGACTAAATTTGACGATAATAAAGTTAAAAGTTTGAGACAAAAGTGCAAATGTTGAGATAAAAAGTCAAAGTTTGGAGATAAAAAGTTAGTTTTGAGGTAAAAAGTTACAATAATAAAACTAGTAGTGGAAAAAAATAGATATTTCAAAATTACGAGAGTTCAAGTTAATATCAAGAGAAATGACAAAACTTGGAATTTATAAGTCAAAATTTTGAAAGAAAAAGTACAAGTCGAACTAAAATCAGTCAAAATCATGAGGAAAAAGCTGAAATTTGTAGATTAAAACTTGAAACTTTTAGATTATAAATCAACATCTTGTCAAAAACGGAGACAATTTAAATAATTGGGACAAAATTATGACAAAAAAAGTCACAATATTGATATCTAAAGCTGAAATTTTTTAGATAAAAGGTCTACTTGTGAGGTCAAACAGTTGAAATATTAAGAGAAAGTCAAATTAATGAGAAAATAAGACAAAACGTTGACTTTGATTTCTTATTAGACTTTAAATGGCCAAAAAGATCTCAACAAAGCCAGTTTTTTTTACTTTTTTTCATTGGCAGACATAGGCTTTTACATCAGGCACCCAGCGTTCAGACAGAAAAAAGTTTGAACTGTTGTTTTACTAAAGAAATATTTCAGCAGTTTATTAGTATTTAACAACCGGACTGAGAAAGTGATCAAAAGAACAGTGCAAATATTTATTTAACAAAACAAAATGGGAAACATTTCCTGAAGTTTTTTCTGTACAGTTTTCAAAAAAGGCAAAAGAACAGATGAAACATGAAACACAAACAGTAGAAAATAAAGATTTCCAATACTCAAACATTTTCAGGAAGGCTGGAGAAAGTTCGAACTTTTAGTCTCAGCTGTAGATAACAAACAGATGTTTTCTTTAAACGTTGGGAAAAACCACTTTACAATCTTCATCCGTCTCCACGCCGACTTCATCCTGTCAGGACGAAAACAGACTTTTATTAAACAAAAACACCTGAAAGTGGAGCTTTGAAAAATGGTTTTACTGAGCTCAAATGGCCTTTTCCACTGACTCGTCTCAGCTCTACTCTACTCGCCTCTACTCGGTTTGTGTTGTGTTTCCATTAGCGCGGTACTACGCGTCAGACGCCAGTTTTTAGTACCTGCTCTACCCTGGTTCTAAGAGAGTAAAGCTGATACTAAAAGGTGACGTGGACGGACTGCCGGTCACTCATTGGTCAGAGAATGTCGTCTCTGCAGCTTCTGACTCTGAACAAATCACTTACAAGAGGCAAAGGAATAAGTCAGCGACGGGTTTTTAATGACATTTAAACCTGACGGCACAGAACCAGACTGAATGAAGACAAAATACAGCCNCAGGCTGTTGTTTACCTCCGTTGTCATGACGACCCACATTGAGCCGCTGTATTACTTTAATGAAATCTTTTTAAAGCTTTTTTTTTTCCTTTAAAGACCACGGTGGCACATATGTTAGTACAAAATGATGTTTGTGTGGCGTTATAGATGAACATGCACGCACTTCTGCGCAGCACTTTAGCGCAGCTGTGTTATAAGATCCACGCCCACCGTGAGTCTGTAGTCGGGCTAGAGGAAAAGAACCAAACCCAGTAGAGACGAGTAGAGTAGAGCTGGAATTGTAGAGTGGAAAAAGCGCCAAAACTCACCAGAAACTCTCTCTTACTCTTTGGGTAACCCTCCAGGATCTGATTCATCATGTCTGACGCCTGAAAGAAACAAAACAGCATCAAGTTTATGTGAATTTGTGATTGTTAGAAGAAGAATATTCAGAATATTTTAAAGTCTCACCATCCTCTTCCTCTTTTTCCACTCTTTCACGTAAACGTCGCGCTCTTTGTAGACCTGAAATGTAAAAACTAAGATTAGAAAATCTTCATCTTCAGTTTTTTTGATGAGTAAATTAAACCTGGAAGTGAAGCAGCATCATCACCTTCTCCTTCTCCTCAGGTGTGACGTGGTTCGTGGCTGATTTTATTTTCTCCAGTCGAGTTTTTAACCCTGAACACTCATCGTTCAGCTTTTTGATTTCTGACTGAACTTCTTCAGTTTTCAGTGAGTTGTTCAGCTCCTTTTGCTCTGAAAGACAAAAAATCCACAGTCACAGTCAGGCCAAGGTTTATAATCATGTTTTTAAATTTAGATTTAAGAAAAAAGTTCAAAATTTGGTTTAAAAAGACAAGATTATTTATAAAAAGGTCAAAATTTTGAGATATAAAGTCATAATTATTAGACAAAAGGTCAAAAATACAAGATAATAAATTAAAAGCTTTGAGGAACAAAGTCGAACAATGAGAAAAACCTGGAAATTTAAAAAAAAATCCAAATTATGAGATTAAAAAGTCAGAAGTATAAGATAAAAACTTCACATTTCTGACTTTTTTTCCAAGAATATTGACTCTGAATTACAAATTTTACCTTAAAATATTGAGTAAAAAAGATAAAATTTTGACTTACTGTCTCGTGATATTGACTTTTTATCCACACATTTCAACTGTATTTGCCAAAAATTTGACTTTTTGTCTCAAAAAATGACAGTTTATCTAATGATTTTGACTTATTATTCCTGAGTTTTGATTCTTTCATCTCAAAATTTTGACTTTATCTCATGATTTGAGCATTTTCTCCCAGAAATTTGACTATTTATCACAAAAATTTAACTTTTTATTTCAAAATTTTGAGTCAAAAAGTTACAATTTTGACTTATTACCTCATAATATCAGTGTATCATCTCATTACTTTGACTTTTTATCCCAAAATGTCGACTGATCTTGATCCTGCCATGGAGATAATGAAATATTTATCTCATGTTTGAAGTTTTATCTCATGGGTCTGTAATAATGTTTGACTTTTTTTTTCTTCAGAAGTCACTAAAGGGAAATAATTCTCTGTTTTATTTACTTTTACTGTTAATAATAAACTCAAACACTGCCCTCCTGTGGCCCTCCGGTGTGTAAAGGTGCAGATATACAGGGGTTGGACAATGAAACTGAAACACCTGGTTTTAGACCACAATAATCCTTTTGCTTCCAATACAGCGTCAGTTCATCTTGGAAATGACATATACAAGTCCTGAACGGTGGTCAGAGGGATTTTAAGCTTCTTGTAGGATAGTGGCCAGGTCACTACGTGATGCAGGTGGAGGAAAACGTTTCCTGACTCCTCCAAAACACCCCAAAGTGGCTCAATAATATTTAGATCTGATGACTGTGCAGGCCATGGGAGATGTTCAACTTCACTTTCATGTTCATCAAACCAATCTTTCACCAGTCTTGCTGTGTGTACTGGTGCATTGTCATCCTGATACAATGTTTTAACCATTGAATGCACATGGTCCTCCAGAATGGTTTGGTAGTCCTTGGCAGTGACCATCTAAAACAAGTATTGGGCCAAGCGAATGCCATGATATGGCCCCAAACCATCACTGATCCACCCCCATGCTTCACTCTGGCCATACAACAGTCTGGGTGCTACACACTGTAACTCTCCTGGATGTGGGGAAAACAGTAAAGGTGGACTCATCAGAGAACATGTTTCACATCGTCCACAGCCCAAGATTTACGCTCCTTGCACCATTGGAACCGATGTTTGGCATTGGCGTGAGTGACCAAAGGTTTGGCTATAGCAGCCGTGTATATTTACCCTGTGGAGCTCGGACAGTTTTGGTGGAAACAGGAGAGTTGAGATGCACATTTAATTCTGCCGTGATTTGGGCAGCTGTGGTTTTACGTTTTTTGGATACAATCCGGGTTTCAGACAGCTTCCTCTTGCGTCCTCAGTTAATCCTATTGGATGTGGTTCGTTCTTCTTGGTGATTCGCTGACATTACCCTGGATACTGTGGCTCTTGATACATCACAAAGATTTGCTGTCTTGGTCACAGATGCGCCAGCAAGACGTGCCCCAACAATTTGTCCTCTTTTGAAGTCTGATATGTCACCCATAATGTTGTGTGCATTGCAATATTTTGAGCAAAACTGTGCTCTGACCTCTGACTCTGCTAATTGAACCTTCACACTCTGCTCTCACTGGTGCAATGTGCAATTAATGAAGATTGTTCACCATGCTGGTCCAATTTAGCCATGAAACCTCCCACACTAAAACTTTCAGGTGTTTCAGTTTCATTGTCCAACCCCTGTAATTGTTATTTTCACCTGAGTCCAGTTGTTAAAGGTGCAGATATTATTGTTATTTTCACCTGGGTCCAGTTGTTAAAGGCGCAGATATTATTGTTATTTTCACCTGGGTCCAGTTGTTAAAGGTGCAGATATTATTGTTAATTTCACCTGAGTCCAGTTGTTAAAGGTGCAGATATTATTATTTTCACCTGAGTCCAGTTGTTAAAGGTGCAGATATTATTGTTATTTTCACCTGGGTCCAGTTGTTAAGGTGCAGATATTATTGTTATTTTTACCTGAGTCCAGTTGTTAAAGGTGCAGATATTATTATTATTTTCACCTGGGTCCAGTTGTTAAAGGTGCAGATATTATTGTTATTTTCACCTGAGTCCAGTTGTCTGCAGGTCTGAGTCAGAGACTGAACGCCGGCGTTGAGCTCGTTGATCTGAGCGTCCATCTTCTGCAGGTCGGCGTCGCTCACGTCCTCAAACTGAGACTGTAAAACAGATTCTTTATTATTCTCTTGTTTTTCTTAAGCACCATCTTTTTTTAGATTCTTAAACCAACCTGATCAGCGAAGTAAATCTTCTGTTTCCCGTAGGTTTTCTCTTTTATTTTTCCCTCCAGCGCCAGCAGCTCCATGGCCTTGACCACGGCCTTTACAATCACAAATAAATTATTCACCACAGCTGACAGAACAAATGCATATCACAGATGAATATTTCATCCTGGTGTCCATCTCACCGTTTTCCCCAACCCGTGCTGCTTCTGTAAATTATTGAAGACATCCTGAGCGCTGTAGGGACGGTTTTTCTCGTTCAGGTACGAGAGGATGATGCTGCTTCCTGAGGACGACAGCGGACGATCAACACAGGACAGGAAAAGGTACCAAATATCCAACAAGAACTTCCTTTTTAAAAAATTCCTATTATTATTGTGGGGGCACATTTCTGCCAGTTCAAAAGTAATATTATAATAATGACTTAATAATTTTGACTTTAATTGTAAAAATTCTGTCTTTTTGTCCAAAATTTTTCCACTTTCTTTTCATAATTTTGACTTATTTATCTCAATCGTGTGACTTTATCTTAATATCTAACTTCATACTTCGTAGTTTTGATATTTTATCCCGTAATTTTGATATTTACTTCAAGATTTTGTCTTTTTATCTTGCAATTTTGACTATTTATTCCAAAAATTCTACTGTATTTCTCCTAATTTTGACTATATTGTCTAACATTTATTTCATGACCTTACAATTTGACTTTTTTTTTTTAATCCTTTCAACCTTTGACCCCATAATTTTGACTTTTATTTCAGAATTTGTCTTTTTGCCCAATTCTTAGCCGTTTTTACCTCAAGATTTTGTCTTTTGCTCTTATATTTGGCTTTTTATCTCACAATTTTGACTATTTATCCCAAAAATTTGACCATGTTTCTCATAATTTTGACTGTACTATCTAAAATTTATAACTTTGTTTTACAATTTGTTTTTTTTTTAAATAGTTTCAACTTTTTATCCCAGGAATTTGACTTTTTATGTCAAAATGTTGACTTAATATATGCCAAAAAATATTCTCAACAAGCCAAGTTTTCCTCTTTTATTATATTTTTAACTAAAAGAAATGGGGTTGCATACAAGTCTATTTTTTTTAATCATAATTTCCTTATAATATTCTTATTATTATTAAATATTTTAGCCCGGCTATCTTCTATACATGTGTATAACTCACTTTCTGTGATATATTATTGAAAGCTTGTCCTTTCTTGAGCATAAAAGTGCATATATTTAATTCAATTAAGATCTCTTTATCTTCTTTTTTCTCTCTTTTAAGGAAAAAAATAATCTTATTACACTGATATTTAGTAAAACGTTCAATTTTTGCACTGAATTCAAACTTAAATAGAAAAAATAAAAGTGAAACTTTTTAAGAGGCATTCTTTAAGCCTTTATCATCACCTAACAGTGATTTTTTACTCATAAATATAATAATAACTGATGTAAATGCAGAAATTCTGGTTTTATTTAGTGAATTTTTATCGTTTAGTCTGTAGCTCAGTAGCATTAGCGCTGACGTCATTATCTGTGAAAATTTAACTTCTGTAAATTTTTTCAGACAAACAGCTGACCATAAAAAGTCTGTACTTTCTGAAAAACTCACCGTTATCTTTCTTGCTCATGTTTCAGGCCGTGTTTACCTCAGTCTGCAGGTGTTCACGGTGTTTATTTACCTGCTCACGTTAGCGCCACAGACTGAGCTTCGCGCGGAAGATGCGTCACGGAAAAGATCGTCTATGTTTACAGATGCACCACTACCAAAAATATCTCTGAGACCGGCGTTTACGAGCATTTTATCCGGAAAATATGCGATTTATACTCATGGAATATAACTCATACATACAGAAAATCAAAATACACATAAAATATCGGTTTTTAACTTCAATTCATCACAGCTAAACCGTTGTTTGTTATTTTCGTTTTGAAGAGATTTCAAGAACAAAAAAAAAAGATCAGAGTGAGAGCTCTGTTTATTAGTTAGTCTTTGGAACGTTCAATTGGACGTCAAATATTCAGAACATCTTTGTTTACATCATTACTTTCAATGGGGATAATAAAGAAGCTAATTTCTGTCAGATAAAACATGTAAATGAAAAACTGGCTTTAAAAATATTTTATTTTTTGTTCTTATTAGAAAAAAGTCGAAAATTTTGACTTCCTGTTTCAGAATTTTGACTTTTTGTCACATATAATTATGACTAAAGCTCTAAGTTTGGACTTTTTCTCATAATTTTGACTATATCAAAAAAATTGTGAGACAAAAAGTAAAATCTATAAGACGAACTTTAGAATATTAAGTCAAAAATTGAGATAAAGTCTAAATTATGAGAAAGAAGTCATAATTTTGTGATAGAAAAAGGCATTTTTTTCCGGTTTCCTCTTTTTGATATGACTTTTCGTCTCAGATTTATGAGATAATCAAGTCTAATTTGTAAGATAATTAAGCCCAAATTTGGAAATAAAGTCAAAATCACATAAAAGTCAAAATTATGAGTTAAAATTAAAATCACCCTCAGCTTGAAAGTTGAAGTTTTGAGGAAAAAAATGTCAATTTATGAGAAAAGGTCAAATTATGAGATATTTGAGTCAAAATTACGCAATAATTTAGTAAATATTTTGAGATAAAGTCAAAATTACAAGGTATGTCAAGTCAAAATCCTTTAAAAAAAAGTCAAACTTATGAGATCAAACTTCAAAATTTTGAGATAAAGTAAATTATAAGAGAGAGAAAAAGAATTCTCAGCTAATGTGAAATTTTGCCTTTTAATCTTTGTTTTTTTTCCACCCAAAGAAAAAAGTTTTAGACACACTTTAATAGCAAATATTTTATTTAATACAATCTGCACAACAAAACATATCAAAACCAGATACAGAGGGAAACACGGGACAATCCACTTTACTTTATCAAACTGATGACGACAGGTCACGCCGACTCTTCATGGCGCAATAATGAGGAACATTCTGGTTAAAATCTGCACATTTTTAATACTTCATCTCCAGAAATGTGAATCCAGCAGTTTTTTTATTATTGCATTTAATATTTGCAGCTATGATTCCAAATTAATAATGATGTAGCTGTTTAAACTGATCCAAACTGCGTCTGTTTTTGAGTAATAAGTGCTTTTTCCACTCGTTTTCTGTCGTACTGACGTGGTTTGACCATCGAAGAGCGATCGAACTGACACAAAAACCACCTGAAACCTTCACAAACCGAACATTTAAGAAAGAAGAATACACAGAGAACTTTGCCCAGTTTTCATGTAAACATATTCCCCCATTAAAATAGCAAATGATTCATGAATTTAGGAATATTTAAATTTCCTCTAAGAAAGTTCAGCATGGCTGTTCACAACATGAAATATAAAGACGGTAAAAGATAAAATGAAATTTGTTTTAACACCTTCTGAAAAAAAAAAAGAGAGAAACACGCAAACAGAAAAAAGCTCCACGTTACTAAAAAGGACGATGCATTTTTGTTGCTGAAAGGGCAGAAAAAGGAAAAATATATTGAGCTTTTTCACTCAGAAAATTAAACCAATCTCAACCAAACACTAACTTATAAATACAACAAACTCAACATCACTTTGCACGCTCGCTCTGTTAAGACTTTAACGTGACATTCCTCAAGAAAAGCTTCCAAAAATAACTTTGTAAAGATGAAGAAAAGACAGAAAAATAACGGAAAAGCAGAGAGAAGGTCCTGAAATTTTCATCCACAGCAGCTGATGATAAAACGAGAGTCTGTGTAAACCCGTGACCCTGAACGCATCGTCTAACGATCACAGCCGAGTGTTACTTCATGACAGCAGAGCAGTTTAATTAACAGCAACAGGAACTTCTTCGTCCGCGATGTGAAAATAGTTTCATGAAGTTTTTTTCACAGCGACATGGCTCAGCTCTTATAGAAGCACAATTCTGCAACTTTAAAAATAAAAATGAAAACTAGGCTTTGGTGAGATTTTTTTTTTGGGCCCAAATTAAGTCAAATGTTGAGATAAAAAGTCGAAATCATGTGATGAAAGTCAAAATTTTGAGACAAAATTTTGAGGAAAGTCAAAATTATGAGATAATACACTAAAATTATGAAACAAAAACAACATTTTTAGATGAATCTCTATATTGATTTTCTCAAAATTACAAGATAATTAGGTCAATTTATGAAAAAAAAAGTCAAATTTTAGGGGAAAAGTCAACATTATGTGAAAATGCAACATTTTAGGGTGCCAAAACTTTGTAAAGATGAAGAAAACCTTTGAGATAAAGTCAAATTTTTGATTTACAGTCGAAATTGTGAAAAAAGTCAAATTTACGGGGAAAGAAGTCAAACTTATAAAAAAAAAAAAATCAAAGTTTTGAGCAAAAAGTCCAACTTATAAGAAAGAAATTGAAAACTTTGAGCCAAAACATTATGATTTTGAGTATGATAAATCCAAATTTTGAGATGAAGTCAAATCTATTAGAAATAGTCTGACTTTCAAGACGATTAAGTCAAAATTTTTAGATAAAATTTTGTGACAAAAAGTCCAATTTTTTTTGGTTATTTAGACCAATTATTAAGATAAATATTAAATTTTGATGATTATTCTTTATTATGAGATTATCATCTTAAAACTTTGATGAAATTTGAGCACAAAAAAAACTCCTCAACGAATAGAGTTTTTCATTTTTATATTTAAAAATGACAGAAACAGGTTTTCTATACAGCTCTACCAATAGGAATGTAGGTTTGGTCCCATGTTGAATAGCCCTGTGTGTGTGTGTGTGTGTGTTAGTGTGTGTGTGTGTGTGTGTGTGTGTGTGGACCTCAGGTAGAAAAGATTGTATGGGCACCAAAGTTCTGTATCTAACGAATAATCCTGTAACTTTATGAGGATTAATAATAATAATAATAATAATAATAATAATAATATTAATAATAATAATGCTGGTTTTTCTCTCGTGTGTGAATGTTTGACTCTTGTGTGTTTTGTTTTCGTTTTCTATTGCTCAGCTTACAAAGAATAAATGATGAGATTCAAAGATAGAAAAAAGAACTTCACAGTGATAAATCAGAAGCAGAAGCTACTGGAACTAAACCCTCACACTCACAGCTGACACCTACACACACACACACACACACACCTGACACACACACACCTCACTGTGGTTTACCCAGAAAACTAGACAGGAAGTGAGACCCCTGCCCCTCCCCCCGTCGACCCCCTCCCCCCCCGAGAGGATCCATCTGGTTGAGTTCAGACTGATCCAGCATCTCGAAGTCCTCCACGTCTAAGTCCGTGTCCAGCTCCGAGCTGGACTGTTTGCGGTACCCGCGGTGCGCCCC